>JARVZY010002963.1:0-187667 GCA_030686995.1 Artemisia argyi
CAAAATGCAAATATTCAAAAGTGATTTTGTAGCAAAGTATAGAAAAGCTAAAGCTAAACTTGCTCTCCTTGAGATAACTCCCTCAGTACCCCAGGCTGCACCTTCCAAACCTACTCAAGGCAAGAACAAGGTACTTGTTGCTGAAGCCTATGATTGGGATGAGGAAGATGTCTCCTCTGATGAAGAAGTAAGGGTCAGTGCACTGATGACACTTTCTGATGACAACAAGCTGGCTGTTGGAAAAAGCCATGCTAGAAATGGAGAATGGGTCAACATCACCATGAAAAAGGTAAACATTTTGTTATCTATGGATGAAGATGCTGATTGGCAATCCTACTTAAACTACTTAAATGTAGATCTTAAGTTCGTTGAAGAGCAAAGACAAAATTTGTTTTCAAAATTCAATAAGTTTATTTTTGAGTTAAACAAGTGTAGAGATGAATTACTGGTTTTAAAACAAGCAAAGCTTGAGGCTGTTACACTTCAAATTCAAAACACTGAACTAGTAAAACAAAATCAAGCTCTTCAGGATGAACTTAAGAAAGAAAAGGCTCTGATATATAAGTGGACTCAGAAAAACCCTAGGGTTTTTAACTCAGTGAGTCTCACACCAAGTAATAAGAAAGCTATTATTGGTGAAGATCAAAACGCTGACTCCTCAAGTGAGAATCATGGTGAAAAGGCATTTCTGCCTTTAGGAATATCCTTTAACAAGGAAATGGCACCAAAACCCAGTGACTGGATTGAAAGAGTCAACCCAGATAGCAAACTACCAAACTTTAACACTGGTAAAATATTGGAACCTGAAAGTCAGGCCATCAAAAATATGCTTGGTGTCACTGATGAGTCTAGTCTCCGTGAGTCCATTAATGAGTCTGAACCTATATTACAGAATCCACTCCCACCACTGAAAGTTCTTCAGGGAGCTGAACCTAGCTCTGAGCTAACACCCTTGGTGTATACTCAACACTCCCCAAGAAAGAAGGCTGGTTTAGGAAGAACTATCTTGAAAAGACCACTCACTGAAGTCTCAACTCCAAATGATGACTCCACAACCTCAGTCTCAAATGAGGCTATCACTGACAGCCCTGACTCCAAATTTGATCAGTTGGCTGAACTTGTTAGGAAGTTGAGTGAAAAGATTGAATCATCTGAGAAGAAAACTCAACCTTTGGAAAAGGAAATTAAACCAGCTTCCTCAAGTTCCACCAAATCTAAGGCCACATCTATACCAAAATTGAGATATGAATTGTGTAGTTATACCACACATACCACTGATGATTGTTATAGAATCCTTTTTTGCATGATATATAAAAAGGATGATCACAGAACCTCTGATCATCTATCTTACACAGTCTCATCAAGTGTTGTATCCTATCACAATGCTCAGTCTCATAACTATGCCTCAGGCTCCAAACAGATAAGACAGAAAGCTAAACCATTCACACCTTGCACTCACTGTGGATTCAATGATCATCTCCCTGATGATTGTTTGATGTATCCATGTTGTGATATCTGTGGAGATCCTACTCATGACAGTTTTGGACATGAACAAGTCATTTAGTCCAGAAGAGGAATCACCAAGCCAACCTAACAAACTACCCCTTCTCCCAGATGCAAAATCTGTGGAAGCAACATTCACACCACCACTGATCATGGATCAATCTCTCAGTTCAAAAAGGCCATTAAATCCAAACCCACCAGAAAGTGGGTTCACAAGAAAAACTAACTCAGTTTACATTTGTACAGAGACATGCCAAAGATCCTGTTTGGCATCTTGATAGTGGATGCTCAAGAAGCATGACTGGCGTGAAGGAATATCTGCACAAATATGTACAAGAACCAGGACCAAAGGTGGTATTTGCTGATAAATTCATCTTGTCTCACTGAAGTTTATGGTTCAGTAAACAGTAGTGGAATAGTTTTTACTAGAATTGCTTATGTTAATGGTCTTAAATACAACTTGATCAGTGTCAGACAACTATGTGATGCAAAATACATAGTTCAGTTTGATGATAAGCAAGGTACTATCTTCAATGCAAACAAAGAAGTTGTTCTTATTGCACCAAGAAGGCAGGATGTCTATGTTTTGGATATGTCCTCACTAACTCAGAATGGAACATGCCTTTTTGCTAAAGCCACTGAAACTCTCAATTGGCTTTGGCATTAAAGACTTTCCCATCTGAACTTCAAAAGCATAAACAACCTGGCCAAACAACACAAAGTCTTTGGCTTACCATCCCTTGTGTTCTCAAAAGATAAACCCTGCCCTGCCTGTGAAACAGGTAAACACCACAGGGCATCTTTTAAAACAAAACAAAATTACTCTATCACCAACTGCCTGCACCTACTTCACATGGATCTTTTTGGACCCATCAGTCCAATGTCAATTCACCATAAGAAGTACACTTTGGTCATCGTAGATGAATATTCAAGATACACTTCGGTATAGTTTCTGACCAAAAAGAGTCAGGCTGCTGTAACAATCATGTCCTTCATCAAGAAGATTGAAAACCAGAATGACATCAGGGTCAAACAAATCAGGACTGATAATGGAACTGAATTAAAAAACAATGACCTTTAATGTTTCTGTGATGAGAAGGGTATATCTCAAAACTTTTCTTCTCCTTACACCCCAGAACAAAATGGAGTTGCTGAAAGAAAGAACAGAACCCTCATTGAGGCTGCTAGAACACTGCTTAATGGATCTGCTCACTCTAAACATTTTTGGACTGAGGCAGTAAGAACAACCTGTTATACACCAAACAGGTCCATCATTGTGAAAAGACATAGCAAAACTCCCTATGAGTTATGTAAAGGAAGAATTCCTGACATCAGTTATTTCCATGTGTTTGGATGTCTTCTGTTTATTCATAATCATAAGGATCATCTTGGAAAGTTTGATGCAAAAGCTGATGATGGGTACTTTCTAGGGTATTCCCTTGTCTCAAAAGCCTTTAGGGTATTCAACACAAGGAGACAATAGACTGAGGAAACCTTCCATGTCACATTTGATGAGAGTACTGATGCTGTCAGATTTTCAGATTCCTCAGTAGAAGAAATTGGTATTGATTACTCATCAAGATACCCTCCTGATGAGTATCACCCTGAGAGTAATCTCTCCACACAATACCAAGCTGATGCAGATGTCTCATATTACATCAATCCACACAACCTACCTCAACCCACCATCAGTGAGTTCATAGAAACTCAACAAGTCTCCAATGAGACTACCACCATGATAACACTCAAAATTAACATGTTTTTAGGAGCGTTATTGTGGATTTTATGCATATATTTTGGTCACTTTTATGAACTTATGGTACTTAATGAAGTATATTCTCTATTTTAGGTTCATGACGAAGAAAACCAAGAAAAAGACGAAGAAATGAACAAAAACGAAGAAGTATGGGAAGACTCGTTGTTCCCGACACACCTTCACCATTTTGGCCATAACTTGAGCATACAGACTCCGTTTGACCCCCCGTTCGCGTCCACGGAAAGCTAAGAGAAAGATCTACAACTTTGGTCTTTATCATTTCTGTCCAGGAGGATCCATCTGATCGATAGGAGCCCGCAACCGATTCGGATGGAACTGACTTTTTCATCCATCCGGATCGGATGGAATGCAACCGATCGGTTGGATGCTTGCTGACCTCTCCAAGTTATTTTTAATGCATAATTAAGTGTCATTAATCCCCAAGTCCGATCATGTCTCCATAATAACTCCAAAACCTGGCATTTTATGACAACTTAGTGCCCAAGAAACTTGCTTGGATGCTAAGGTTGATATCTACTACAAATATGAGTGCTTAGGCTTAGTTCTAAGTGTGCATTCCTAAAGGAAGGATTATCACCAAAACAAAGGTGCACTCCTAGCCTACACCCTATAGGAAGGATTGTCACCAAAACAAGTGTGCAATTCCAGCCTCCACCTTAAAGGAAGAATTGTTACCAACTTATCATGGTGAATTTCAAGCCTCTACCCTAAAGGACGAATTTTCACCAGGTGCATCTCTAGCCTCCACCCTAAAGGAAGATTTGTCACCACCTTACCGTGTGAAATTGTATCCTCCACCCTTAAGGACGAATTTCCACCACCTTTATCTCACCCAAAAGACCACAACCCTCTGCCATTTCCAGAAGTAGTGCTCAAGTGCTCAAACAAGTGTTCGGGTATAATTTTCCGGCTTGGTTAGAAGTTGTAGTTGATTGGAGGCTTGAAGGTTGCTATAATCTTTCACCTATGCCTATTGTAATTCATACTTTGGGTAAACTTTGTTACTTTTATATTTCAAGATGTTTGTTATTGATGTGATTCTTGTGATGAATGTTCTTTGTGTGCTTGTTATCTTATTATTTTTCTTGTGGTTTGATCCGTGACAATCATAACCAATGTTCTAAAAGGCGTGAGGCGTGGCATGGCGGTACAGCCACGCCTCAAGCCTTACGCGCCTTTGCGAAGCTTTGGCGTTTCTTAAGGCGTGGTTAAGGCGGCAACAAAATATTTATAAATTTATATCATTTTATAAGAGCAATTTTAAATACTAAAGCCCAAATCCCAATTAGCCAGGCCCAAATACGAGGCCCAAGTAGGAATAAAGTTTTGAAATTACGAGACCCAAGAAAGAAATAACCCAAATACTTGAAATTCAAGCCCAACTCCATAAATCCCCTAAATGCTTCTAAAAATGGCGCCACGCCTAACCAAAAAGGCGCGCTTTTGTACGTCTTTTCGCGCCTTATTCCACGCCTTTTCACACGACGCCTAGACCTCACGCCTTGGTCCATTTCGTGGCATCAAGGCCACGCCTCGCGCCTTGGCGCGCCTTTTAGAACACTGATCATAACCACCAATTTGTTACTTGCTTAAACAAACAAACGACACTTGAGTGCAACCAAGTCTCTTGGGATGACCTTGACTTACCACTCCTATACTACAATTGACTAGGGTATACTTGCCCGAATGTGTTCCTAGTTAACCGGTAATTCTTGCTTCTATAAATTTAAAACATGGTTGCTAATTAGCACATCAAGTTTTTGGCGCCGCTGCCGGGGACTTGTGTTTGTATTCTTTTGTTTGTTTGTTTGTGATATACTTTTGTATATGATGTGATTGGTTAATGGAGTATTCTTTTATAAAAAAGGTGATGCATGAAAACATATCTATTTTATGAGTTTGTTGAAATAACATCTTTTCTTGCTTAATATGTCGGTAAAAACAATCTCTTGAAAAATAGGTCCGAAAGGAATTTCAACTTGTTTTTATTCCAAAATATTAATGCACCAAATTAGTATGGAATAGGATGCTTGAAAACCATCTTATTTACTTGTTAAAATAGATTTGAAATGATTTCATTACGAGAAAGGGCCGAAAGGATTCGTAGGAATTCATAAGAAAAGAATTGATTTTGAAAACAACAATGTGTTAATTGAATTGTCATCCTAATTAGATAAGGCCGAAGGAGTCAATTAGGTGATTGTATTCTTAGTAGTGGTTAAACATGATATAAATCATTGATTGAATAACTACTCATTTTTAGTTGTGCATCATAACAAGTTTACACCAAACTTAATAAGAATACTCCACATAATTGATCAAGGAATTACATACAAGTATATGTTTTGTTTTAAGTGTTCTTGAAAGTATTTTCGAAAAAAAAACCCCACCAAAATAACCAGTTTGAGTTTTATAAGTTATGTGATCTCTTGCATTTTTTTTTTTGTGTTTCTTTTTGTTTTGTGTTGATTAGTTTCGTAGTAATTTTGAATAAGACTATCTTGTTTTAGATTGTTTTGTTTTGATTTGTGTTACGTGACTAATTGTGTTTGCTTGTGTCTATGTGCTTGTCATTTCTTTTGTGATTGTGCTTTTATTTGTTTATGCTTTTTGTGTCGTTTTATGTTCTTATGTTTTTCTAGTATATATGTGTTTTTGTGTTTTGCTTGTGTTTATTTTCGTGTTCGTTACTTTTTGCGTTCTTGTTTTATTTTATCAATAAAAAGTTTTTGGTAAAAATTATTTTCGAAAAAAAAATGGTTATTGATCCAACCGAATCGGATGGCAATCCATCCGATCGGTTGGAGCTTTCGGTAAAATATTTTTCATTCCAACCAAATCGGTTGGATGTCCGACCGATCGGTTGGACCAATCGTTAAAAAAAATACATATTTTTCGTATTTTGTTTTTGTGTGTTTGTGTTTAAATCGTATAAGTTTAAATGTCTTTTGATTTTTGCAAGAGTATCATGTCTTTTATTCTACTTAAACTCGTGTTTTGCTATTTTTAATTTTTAGTACATTGTAAATAAATAAGTACGTGTTTTGTTTTTAAAAAATAAATAAATAAATAAATAAGTTTTGAACTTTGTGGGTATGTTCACTGGAAACCCTCACGAGACTTCACTCGTCCACTCGGGCCACCGAGGGGTTTAAAAAGCTTGTTGCATACGCTAAATGCAACCGTGATGCCTACGAAAGTGAGTTTTAGGATTTTACGCGTTTTTGTAGTTTAGTTTGTTTTTGCAGATTTAATAATCTCTTGGAGATTGGATTATTGGTGACATTATACTTGGTGTGTTGATGTTTTGTTGGAAGAGAAATTGGTTGATCTCACAAGCTTATGCTAGCATTTGCTTAGCACCTTATCATATGGAGTTCGATCGCAATTTCTATGGCCCGGGAAGTTTCGTTTCTCTTGGACTATCTATTTATTTATTTTTCCCTATTTCACATGCTTTGAAGTTTATTTTTCATGAGTACAACGCTTAACTTAAGTGTGGGGGGAAAGTAAATAGGAAAAACGAAACTCATTTTTAATTTCCAAATTTTTGGGCCAATTTGAAAATAAATTTTTGTATACTTGTTTGCCCTTGTAATCTAGTTGTTTTCACGTTTTTAGGATAATATATTAGAATAATTTGATCAATCCACTGGTGAAATCAGTAATTTTGAAAAATTTGAGATGTGTCCCGATTAATATTGCAATCCATTCTGGGATCGATAACATTTGCTAGCGCATATTATAACCCTTTCCACTAAACTGTGAGGATTTGAGCCTATTTCATATATAGCATATATCTTTTATGCTTGAACCTTTTTACTATGAGTGTGCCAGTGATTTTATTTATTCTAGAACTTGTACTTGTAAATCATTACCAGACCATTGTAAGATCGCATTTGTGTGATATAAGTGTATTCGTGTGATAAAGAGGCACCTTAGGAATAAAACCAAATGGCCATCCGTTTACAAAATAATTTTTGCTAACCACATTGGTTAGTTACCCTCGTATTTGGAACCCATTTGTTAGTGTTCATCTTTAGCGCTAGATACCCCTAGTTACACCCTTTGAGCCATCCTTTTCATTTTGTTAAATCCAGAAAAATACAAAAAGATTTTACACTTTAAACCTTAACCTTACCCCTTGTCAAAGTCTAAATGGTGGGTTGCTAGTTGCTTGGTATGTTGGATTGTTTTTGATGATCATTAGTTTGCCACACTTTGCCATTCGTGTGTGCCATTCCAACAAAGATAAAGGTGCGCAACTTTGTGTTTTGTATTTTTTGTGGTGATGCTTATGCGAAGTGTGGGGGAGATGAAAAAATAAATAAATAAATAATAAGTCATCACAATTTATGGTACTTAACATGTTTTTAGGAGCATTATTGTGGATTTTATGCATATATTTTGGTCACTTTTATGAACTTATGGTACTTAATGAAGTATATTCTCTATTTTAGGTTCATTACAAAGAAAACCAAGAAAAAGACGAAGAAATGAACAAAAACGAAGTATTATTGGAAGACTCGTTGTTCCCGACACACCTTCACCATTTTGGCCATAACTTGAGCATACGGACTTCGTTTGACCCCCCGTTCATGGCCACGGAAAGCTAAGAGAAAGATCTACAACTTTGGTCTTTATCATTTCTGTCCAGGAGGATCCATCCGATCGGTAGGTGCTCGTAACCGATTCGGATGGAACTGACTTTTTCATCCATCCGGATCGGATGGAATGCAACCGATCGGTTGGATGCTTGCTGACATCTCCAAGTCATTTTTAATGGATAATTAAGTGTCATTAATCCCCAAGTCCGATCATGTCTCCATAATAACTCCTAAACCTGGCATTTTATGACAACTTAGTGCCCAAGAAACTTGCTTAGAGGCTAAGGTTGATTTCTACTACAAATTTGAGTGCTTAGACTTAATTCTAAGTGTGCATTCCTAAAGGAAGGATTGTCACCAAAACAAAGGTGCACTCCTAGACTACACCCTATAGGAAGGATTGTCACCAAAACAAGTGTGCAATTCCAGCCTCCACCTTAAAGGAAGAATTGTTACCAACTTATCTGTAACACCCCCAAAATACCGCAGCGGAAGACTGTGTCATAGGGGTGCTACTTCATAATACAAAGTACAAGGTATAGAAAACGAACTCTAAATGAGACGTTTTGAAAAGTTACCATTCGATTAATGAATTCAAAGTTACAAACATGAGATTCCAAAGTATGATACATAAATGTATACAAAGTGTTTTGAATGGTAAATGATAAAAGCGTAAGTCTTCAGAATATGCAGCTTGACTCTAAGTTCCTCGCACTGGCTATCGCCTTACTAACCTGAGATAAACATGCTAAAGTGTCAACACAATGGTTGGTGAGTTCATAGAGTTTGTCTTAAAAACAGTTGAAAAACCTTAAAAGAATATTCACACAGCAAAGGCATTGAGAATCCACTCAGTTACAAGTCCCGCCATAAGAGACTTGTAACCTGTGTGTTCACAACCCACTGCTAACATATAGTATAATAAAGACATGTATAAGTTCATCAAGACAATTAAGCAATTAGTAGTGAGTCTCTACTTCATCTCCGAAGACCTCACTTTTATGATGTATCCAAACATTCGCAAATGTTAGGATGTATCAAAGACAACTGGGAGTCAATTCCCAAAGACAACTGGGAGCCACTTCCCAAAGACAACTGGGAGTCAATTCCCAAAGACAACTACTAGTCAATAAATAGAATAACGCAATTAAGTATAACGCAGTCATGTATGTAAGCAATCAAGTATAACACAGTCAAGTATAGACGTTTTGAGTATTTGTACAAGTAAACAAGTAGTTGAGCATGTGTCTCCCCCAAAGAGTTAAGACAATTATGAAAAGAGTAGGGGCTATGACTCACCTTAAGTCTATGTAATGAGAAATGAAAGTGGTAGTCGAATCGCGAAAGTCTCTAAGAGCAGCCTATAATAGAACGTTGCGACTTAGGTTTGGAGTAACGTCTAAGAATACGAAGAATTGCCAATATATGTCTTGCATAATGTTCATGATGTAGTACTTAGTATAAAGTGTAAGTCGTTGAATATAAATGGTTTATGAAACATGTATTGGTTGTATATCTCTTACTACCGTTCGGGCCGACATAATTCAGAAGTCATGGAGTAAACGTTCGAGGAGCCAGGACACTTTAACTCGTAAATCCACAACTCGTCTCGACGGCTTACTCAATGAACTCCTCACATGAGGCTCCCTACTATTGTAGTACTTGATAACATATATATATATAAGCTTTTTGATCTTTAATAGTTATATGGTCTTTAGCCGTGGCTTTGCCGTGACTTTGGTCATGTTACCATGGTCTTGAGACTCAACCTTGGCTTTAGCCATGGTTGTGGTCTTGGCTTTAGGTCTTTAGACCTCTTGGTCTCATCTAATTATAACAATTATATAGTTACTTTGGTCTAAAAATGGGCTGTTAAGAATTTGAAGAACATTATCACTCAGAAAGTATTTTCAGGTCTCGAGCTTCTTTGTTCCTGAACGAAAACGTCGTTCCGGACAACTTTCGTGTTTTAACTTTTTGATGAATCGGACCAGAAGTGGGACTTTCAAAACCATAATTTGATCAGAATGCAATTTAGGCAGATTTGCCGTTTTGGTTTCGCTAACTTCAAATGGTCATAACTTTTGACTCGTGTACTCGTTTTGGGTGATTCAAATTGCTATGTTTTCCTTGTTAAGTCCTCTTTAACAATAAGTAACTGTCAAATATCAAAGTTATACTATTGTGGTCATGGTTTTCCATAAAAATCACTAGTTTGCTTGTTTACTTGCCATAAGTTAACATATGTATATCAATACTTGTTTTATCCATTTTTAAACATCATGAACACAATACAAAGACCATATATAGCATGAAAGAAACATAATAAGCATGAAATGATATTGAGCAAGAAAGTGTATAAGAGTTTGCTTACAACTTTTGGCTTTCTAAAGAAAGGAAGTCAAGTATAGAACTAGGACACTAAACCTAAGCTTGTAAACCCTTCACCATAACTCTTGTAACCCTTGCTAGCCTTGATCTAACCCTTGTGAAAACCATTTAACTTCAGCCCTAGTAACCTTGTGTAGCTCCTAATTCAACCATGGAATCACCAAACAAACTTAAGAACTAGGTAGAGAATACTAAGACATTGAACTTTGTAGTGTAACTTGTATATTGAAGATCAAAGGATCATGGTGCTAGGTATGGAGGTTGTGGCGTTTTTATTGATGAAGAATGAAAGGAATGAGCTCTCTATTTATAGCAAGAATGAGGAGGTTAGGAAGGTTACTAGGAAAGTGCTAAAACTTGGAGACAAAGTTGTAATTAAATATGATCCAATGGCTAAAGTCATGAGATGATGCCACAAGTGTGAATGCCCCCCCCTAGTGGCGGTTCATAAGTCTTGGAGAACAAGATGTGGACTTTTGATGGTATTATCCTAAGTATGTAGCTAGTTTTGACTCCGTAAGTTGCTAACCGTAAGTTTTTAGGCCACGAAACGTAAAACCGGGTATCCTAAAAATGTGAAACTTATAAATATGGTTAAACATGTCAATATAGTCCATAATAAAATATAAAATGAGTGGTAGGTTCTATCGGGTGCGAAAACCCTGCTAAAAACTGGAAACACGGGTCTAAAACGCGCAATTCGCGTAAAACGCTGAACTGAAAAACGTAAAATTCCGAAACTTTTGGAATTGTCCTAAAATGAGAGAAAATCATATTTCTATTGTTTATAATGTTTTATGGACATATCGGGATGCTAGAAGGACGTTTAAACCTAAAAGTAAATCTCGGACACGGCTTTGTGATTTTTGCAGAAATGATCCGACGAGCGTCAAACTCTCGGATTATCGTTAAAATAGTTTAACTTACGAGAATATGAAATAAAAATTTCTGAGATGAATAGTGAAAAGTGAATAGTAAAAAGTGAATAGTGAAATTTTCGGGAATAAAAGTTAACCTGAAATTGCGAATTGTTACAGTCTGTACCCCTTAAGGAGAACTTCGTCCCGAAGTTCAGTTGATGTTAACTACTTACGATGTGTCTAAGAGAATTCGGGATCTCTAATATAGTGGTGTTCACTCTGATTTGTCTAAGGTTCTGGTTAAGGAGTTGTATCGGCTACAATTAAGCCCACTTATTTATAACACATTACTTACATAAAGAAGCGTCCAAATTTATGTAAGTAAGGGATCATAAACTCATGGTTCGGTGATTTACAATTTCTTTATTTAACTGAAGAGGCGTCCCAATCCATTTAAATAAGGAGATTCTAAAACATCCTACTTAAGAATTTCCGACACAAAATCCGCCTTCTGAGGCAGATGGTAAGATAATCCAGTCATCAAATCCCTAAAGCTAAGCAATAATATTATTTAACTCAAATCTTGTGTCTCATCAAACAAGAACTGTCACAAGATCAAGTTAACTAATTAGTTATTACTGAGCTCTATGTTTTTAATGACTCGACGAATCTCTGGGGCTCCTTATAATACTAAAGTCACATCATCTAACAGCGTGGAACTAAGCAAACGTCTAACCAAAAAGCACATGTGTATGTATTGTGTGTAAGGCAAAATAAAGAGGAAGGTCCCAACGTATATAGCAGTTATAGTCTAGGCACTAAATGCAACCTAGTTCTCTATAACCAAGGCTCTGGTACCAATCTGTAACACCCCCAAAATACCGCAGCGGAAGACTGTGTCATAGGGGTGCTACTTCATAATACAAAGTACAAGGTATAGAAAACGAACTCTAAATGAGACGTTTTGAAAAGTTACCATTCGATTAATGAATTCAAAGTTACAAACATGAGATTCCAAAGTATGATACATAAATGTATACAAAGTGTTTTGAATGGTAAATGATAAAAGCGTAAGTCTTCAGAATATGCAGCTTGACTCTAAGTTCCTCGCACTGGCTATCGCCTTACTAACCTGAGATAAACATGCTAAAGTGTCAACACAATGGTTGGTGAGTTCATAGAGTTTGTCTTAAAAACAGTTGAAAAACCTTAAAAGAATATTCACACAGCAAAGGCATTGAGAATCCACTCAGTTACAAGTCCCGCCATAAGAGACTTGTAACCTGTGTGTTCACAACCCACTGCTAACATATAGTATAATAAAGACATGTATAAGTTCATCAAGACAATTAAGCAATTAGTAGTGAGTCTCTACTTCATCTCCGAAGACCTCACTTTTATGATGTATCCAAACATTCGCAAATGTTAGGATGTATCAAAGACAACTGGGAGTCAATTCCCAAAGACAACTGGGAGCCACTTCCCAAAGACAACTGGGAGTCAATTCCCAAAGACAACTACTAGTCAATAAATAGAATAACGCAATTAAGTATAACGCAGTCATGTATGTAAGCAATCAAGTATAACACAGTCAAGTATAGACGTTTTGAGTATTTGTACAAGTAAACAAGTAGTTGAGCATGTGTCTCCCCCAAAGAGTTAAGACAATTATGAAAAGAGTAGGGGCTATGACTCACCTTAAGTCTATGTAATGAGAAATGAAAGTGGTAGTCGAATCGCGAAAGTCTCTAAGAGCAGCCTATAATAGAACGTTGCGACTTAGGTTTGGAGTAACGTCTAAGAATACGAAGAATTGCCAATATATGTCTTGCATAATGTTCATGATGTAGTACTTAGTATAAAGTGTAAGTCGTTGAATATAAATGGTTTATGAAACATGTATTGGTTGTATATCTCTTACTACCGTTCGGGCCGACATAATTCAGAAGTCATGGAGTAAACGTTCGAGGAGCCAGGACACTTTAACTCGTAAATCCACAACTCGTCTCGACGGCTTACTCAATGAACTCCTCACATGAGGCTCCCTACTATTGTAGTACTTGATAACATATATATATATATATAAGCTTTTTGATCTTTAATAGTTATATGGTCTTTAGCCGTGGCTTTGCCGTGACTTTGGTCATGTTACCATGGTCTTGAGACTCAACCTTGGCTTTAGCCATGGTTGTGGTCTTGGCTTTAGGTCTTTAGACCTCTTGGTCTCATCTAATTATAACAATTATATAGTTACTTTGGTCTAAAAATGGGCTGTTAAGAATTTGAAGAACATTATCACTCAGAAAGCATTTTCAGGTCTCGAGCTTCTTTGTTCCTGAACGAAAACGTCGTTCCGGACAACTTTCGTGTTTTAACTTTTTGATGAATCGGAGCAGAAGTGGGACTTTCAAAACCATAATTTGATCAGAATGCAATTTAGGCAGATTTGCCGTTTTGGTTTCGCTAACTTCAAATGGTCATAACTTTTGACTCGTGTACTCGTTTTGGGTGATTCAAATTGCTATGTTTTCCTTGTCAAGTCCTCTTTAACAATAAGTAACTGTCAAATATCAAAGTTATACTATTGTGGTCGTGGTTTTCCATAAAAATCACTAGTTTGCTTGTTTACTTGCCATAAGTTAACATATGTATATCAATACTTGTTTTATCCATTTTTAAACATCATGAACACAATACAAAGACCATATATAGCATGAAAGAAACATAATAAGCATGAAATGATATTGAGCAAGAAAGTGTATAAGAGTTTGCTTACAACTTTTGGCTTTCTAAAGAAAGGAAGTCAAGTATAGAACTAGGACACTAAACCTAAGCTTGTAAACCCTTCACCATAACTCTTGTAACCCTTGCTAGCCTTGATCTAACCCTTGTGAAAACCATTTAACTTCAGCCCTAGTAACCTTGTGTAGCTCCTAATTCAACCATGGAATCACAAAACAAACTTAAGAACTAGGTAGAGAATACTAAGACATTGAACTTTGTAGTGTAACTTGTATATTGAAGATCAAAGGATCATGGTGCTAGGTATGGAGGTTGTGGCGTTTTTATTGATGAAGAATGAAAGGAATGAGCTCTCTATTTATAGCAAGAATGAGGAGGTTAGGAAGGTTACTAGGAAAGTGCTAAAACTTGGAGACAAAGTTGTAATTAAATATGATCCAATGGCTAAAGTCATGAGATGATGCCACAAGTGTGAATGCCCCCCCCTAGTGGCGGTTCATAAGTCTTGGAGAACAAGATGTGGACTTTTGATGGTATTATCCTAAGTATGTAGCTAGTTTTGACTCCGTAAGTTGCTAACCGTAAGTTTTTAGGCCACGAAACGTAAAACCGGGTATCCTAAAAATGTGAAACTTATAAATATGGTTAAACATGTCAATATAGTCCATAATAAAATATAAAATGAGTGGTAGGTTCTATCGGGTGCGAAAACCCTGCTAAAAACTGGAAACACGGGTCTAAAACGCGCAATTCGCGTAAAACGCTGAACTGAAAAACGTAAAATTCCGAAACTTTTGGAATTGTCTTAAAATGAGAGAAAATCATATTTCTATTGTTTATAATGTTTTATGGACATATCGGGATGCTAGAAGGACGTTTAAACCTAAAAGTAAATCTCGGACACGGCTTTGTGATTTTTGCAGAAATGATCCGACGAGCGTCAAACTCTCGGATTATCGTTAAAATAGTTTAACTTACGAGAATATGAAATAAAAATTTCTGAGATGAATAGTGAAAAGTGAATAGTAAAAAGTGAATAGTAAAAAGTGAATAGTGAAATTTTCGGGAATAAAAGTTAACCTGAAATTGCGAATTGTTACATTATCATGGTGAATTTCAAGCCTCTACCCTAAAGGACGAATTTTCACCAGGTGCATCTCTAGCCTCCACCCTAAAGGAAGATTTGTCACCACCTTACCATGTGAAATTGTATCCTCCACCCTTAAGGATGAATTTCCACCACCTTTATCTCACCCAAAAGACCACAACCCTCTGCCATTTCCAGAAGTAGTGCTCAAGTGCTCAAGCAAGTGTTCGGGTATAATTTTCCGGCTTGGTTAGAATTTGTAGTTGATTGGAGGCTTGAAGGTTGCTATAATCTTTCACCTATGCCTATTGTAATTCATACTTTGGGTAAACTTTGTTACTTTTATATTTCAAGATGTTTGTTATTGATGTGATTCTTGTGATGAATGTTCTTTGTGTGCTTGTTATCTTATTATTTTTCTTGTGGTTTGATCCGTGACAATCATAACCAATGTTCTAAAAGGCGTGAGGCGTGGCATGGCGGTACAGCCACGCCTCAAGCCTTACGCGCCTTTGCGAAGCTTTGGCGTTTTTTAAGGCGTGGTTAAGGCGGCAACAAAATATTTATAAATTTATATCATTTTATAAGAGCAATTTCAAATACTAAAGCCCAAATCCCAATTAGCCAGGCCCAAATACGAGGCCCAAGTAGGAATAAAGTTTTGAAATTACGAGACCCAAGAAAGAAATAACCCAAATACTTGAAATTCAAGCCCAAATCCATAAATCCCCTAAATGCTTCTAAAAATGGCGCCACACCTAACCAAAAAGGCGCGCTTTTGTACGTCTTTTCGCGCCTTATTCCACGCCTTTTCACACGACGCCTAGACCTCACGCCTTGGTCCATTTCGTGGCATCGAGGCCACGTCTCGCGCCTTGGCGCGCCTTTTAGAACACTGATCATAACCACCAATTTGTTACTTGCTTAAACAAACAAACGACACTTGAGTGCAACCAAGTCTCTTGGGACGACCTTGACTTACCACTCCTATACTATAATTGACTAGGGTATACTTGCCCGAATGTGTTCCTAGTTAACCGGTAATTCTTGTTTCTATAAATTTAAAACATGGTTGCTAATTAGCACATCAAGTTTTTGGCGCCGCTGCCGGGGACTTGTGTTTGTATTCTTTTGTTTGTTTGTTTGTGATATACTTTTGTATATGATGTGATTGGTTAATGGAGTATTCTTTTATGAAAAAGGTGATGCATGAAAACATATCTATTTTATGAGTTTGTTGAAATAACATCTTTTCTTGCTTAATTTGTCGGTAAAAACAATCTCTTGAAAAATATGTCCGAAAGGAATTTCAACTTGTTTTTATTCCAAAATATTAATGCACCAAATTAGTATGGAATAGGATGCTTGACAACCATCTTATTTACTTGTTAAAATAGATTTGAAACGATTTCATCACGAGAAAGGGCCGAAAGGATTCGTAGGAATTCATAAGAAAAGAATTGATTTTCAAAACAACAATGTGTTAATTGAATTGTCATCCTAATTAGATAAGGCCGAAAGGAGTCAATTAGGTGATTGTATTCTTAGTAGTGGTTAAACATGATATACATCATTGATTGAATAACTACTCATTTTTAGTTGTGCATCATAACAAGTTTACACCAAACTTAATAAGAATACTCCACATAATTGATCAAGGAGTTACATACAAGTATATGTTTTGTTTTAAGTGTTCTTGAAAGTATTTTCGAAAAAAAAACCCCACCAAAATAACCAGTTTGAGTTTTATAAGTTATGTGATCTCTTGCTTTTTTTTTTTGTGTTTTTTTTTGTTTTGTGTTGATTAGTTTCGTAGTAATTTTGAATAAGACTATCTTGTTTTAGATTGTTTTGTTTTGATTTGTGTTACGTGACTAATTGTGTTTGCTTGTGTCTATGTGCTTGTCATTTCTTTTGTGATTGTGCTTTTATTTGTTTATGTTTTTTGTGTCGTTTTATGTTCTTATGTTTTTCTAGTATATATGTGTTTTTGTGTTTTGCTTGTGTTTATTTTCGTGTTCGTTACTTTTTGCGTTCTTGTTTTATTTTATCAATAAAAACTTTTTAGTAAAAATTATTTTCGAAAAAAAAATGGTTATTGATCCAACCGAATCGGATGGCAATCCATCCGATCAGTTGGAGCTTTCGGTAAAATATTTTTCATTCCAACCAAATCGGTTGGATGTCCGACCGATCGGTTGGACCAATCGTTAAAAAAAATACATATTTTTCGTATTTTGTTTTTGTGTGTTTGTGTTTAAATCGTATAAGTTTAAATGTCTTTTGGTTTTTGCAAGAGTATCATGTCTTTTATTCTACTTAAACTCGTGTTTTGCTATTTTTAATTTTTAGTACATTGTAAATAAATAAGTACGTGTTTTGTTTTTAAAAAATAAATAAATAAATAAATAAGTTTTGAACTTTGTGGGTATGTTCACTGGAAACCCTCACGAGACTTCACTCGTCCACTCGGGCCACTGAGGGGTTTAAAAGGCTTGTTGCATACGCTAAATGCAACCGTGATGCCTACGAAAGTGAGTTTTAGGATTTTACGCGTTTTTGTAGTTTAGTTTGTTTTTGCAGATTTAATAAGCTCTTGGAGATTGGATTATTGGTGACATTATAATTGGTGTGTTGATGTTTTGTTGGAAGAGAAATTGGTTGATCTCACAAGCTTATGCTAGCATTTGCTTAGCACCTTATCATATGGAGTTCGATCGCAATTTCTATGGCCCGGGAAGTTTCGTTTCTCTTGGACTATCTATTTATTTATTTTTCCCTATTTCACATGCTTTGAAGTTTATTTTTCATGAGTACAATGCTTAACTTAAGTGTGGGGGGAAAGTAAATAGGAAAAACGAAACTCATTTTTAATTTCCAAATTTTTGGGCCAATTTGAAAATAAATTTTTGTATACTTGTTTGCCCTTGTAATCTAGTTGTTTTCACGTTTTTAGGATAATATATTAGAATAATTTGATCAATCCACTGGTGAAATCAGTAATTTTGAAAAATTTGAGATGTGTCCCGATTAATATTGCAATCCATTCTGGGATTGATAACATTTGCTAGCGCATATTATAACCCTTTCCACTAAACTGTGAGGATTTGAGCCTATTTCATATATAGCATACATCTTTTATGCTTGAACCTTTTACTATAAGTGTGCCAGTGATTTTATTTATTCTATAACTTGTACTTGTAAATCATTACCAGACCATTGTAAGATCGCATTTGTGTGATATAAGTGTATTCGTGTGATAAAGAGGCACCTTAGGAATAAAACCAAATGGCCATCCGTTTACAAAATAATTTTTGCTAACCACATTGGTTAGTTACCCTCGTATTTGGAACCCATTTGTTAGCGTTCATCTTTAGCGCTAGATACCCCTAGTTAAAGTCTAAATGGTGGGTTGCTAGTTGCTTGGTATGTTGGATTGTCTTTGATGATTATTAGTTTGCCACACTTTGCCATTCGTGTGTGCCATTCCAACAAAGATAAAGGTGCGCAACTTCGTGTTTTGTATTTTTTGTGGTGATGCTTATGCGAAGTGTGGGGGAGATGAAAAAATAAAATAATAATAAGTCATCACAACTTATGGTATTTAACATGTTTTTAGGAGCGTTATTGTGGATTTTATGCATATATTTTGGTCACTTTTATGAACTTATGGTACTTAATGAAGTATATTCTCTATTTTAGGTTCATGACAAAGAAAACCAAGAAAAAGACGAAGAAATGAACAAAATGAAGAATTATTGGAAGACTCGTTGTTCCCGACACACCTTCACCATTTTGGCCATAACTTGAGCATACGGACTCCGTTTGACCCCCCGTTCATGGCCACGGAAAGCTAAGAGAAAGATCTACAACTTTGGTCTTTATCATTTCTGTCCAGGAGGATCCATCCGATCGGTAGGTGCTCGTAACCGATTCGGATGGAACTGACTTTTTCATCCATCCGGATCGGATGGAATGCAACCGATCGGTTGGATGCTTGCTGACCTCTCCAAGTCATTTTTAATGGATAATTAAATGTCATTAATCCCCAAGTCCGATCATGTCTCCATAATAACTCCTAAACCTGGCATTTTATGACAACTTACTGCTCAAGAAACTTGCTTAGAGGCTAAGGTTGATTTCTACTACAAATATGAGTGCTTAGGCTTAGTTCTAAGTGTGCAATCCTAAAGGAAGGATTGTCACCAAAACAAAGGTGCACTCCTAGCCTACACCCTATAGGAAGGATTGTCACCAAAACAAGTGTGCAATTCCAGCCTCCACCTTAAAGGAAGAATTGTTACCAATTATCATGGTGAATTTCAAGCCTCCACCCTAATGGACGAATTTTCACCAGGTGCATCTCTAGCCTCCACCCTAAAGGAAGATTTGTCACCACCTTACCGTGTGAAATTGTATCCTCCACCCTTAAGGACGAATTTCCACCACCTTTATCTCACCCAAAAGACCACAACCCTCTGCCATTTCTAGAAGTAGTGCTCAAGTGCTCAAGCAAGTGTTCGGGTATAATTTTCCGGCTTTGTTAGAAGTTGTAGTTGATTGGAGGCTTGAAGGTTGTTATAATCTTTCACCTATGCCTATTGTAATTCATACTTTTGGTAAACTTTGTTACTTTTATATTTCAAGATGTTTGTTATTGATGTGATTCTTGTGTTGAATGTTCTTTGTGTGCTTGTTATCTTATTATTTTTCTTGTGGTTTGATCCGTGACAATCATAACCACCAATTTGTTACTTGCTTAAACAAATAAACGACACTTGAGTGCAACCAAGTCTCTTGGGACGACCTTGACTTACCACTCCTATACTACAATTGACTAAGGTATACTTGCCCGAATGTGTTCCTAGTTAACTGGTAATTCTTGTTTCTATAAATTTAAAACATGGTTGCTAATTAGCACATCACACCACTGAACCAATTGTTCAGAATACCACAACTCAAGCTGATCACACTGAGGCAACTGAAAATCTCAATCTTTAGGAATCTCAGGTTCCTGTATTAGACCCCACTCCATCTATACATCAGGCTTCTACAAGTTCCTATTCCTATCCAAGACTTCAGGATAGCTGGACTAAGTCCAAATTAATAGAACTTGCTAACATCATTGGCGAGCCCACTGAAGGCATGCTTACAAGGAGCATGGCTGCCAAACTCAAGGCGGCCTCAGCCAATGTATGTCTCTATGTTGATTTTCTCTCAGAAATAGAGCTTAAAAATGTTAAAGAAGCTTTTAAATATGAGAGTTGGGTTCAGGCCATGAGAGATGAGCTAGAACAGTTTGATAGAAATGATGTCATGACCTTAGTTGAATGTCCTCAGGGTGTGTTTATCATTGGAATGAAATGAGTCTTCAAAATTAAGACTGGCGAGTCTAGAACAGTAATAAAAAACAAGGCAAGACTTGTTGCTAAAGGATATAATCAACAAGAAGGTATTGACTATGAGGAAACCTTTGCACAAGTGGCTAGAATGGAAGCCATCAGGATCTTTCTTGCATATGCAACATACATGAACTTTAAAGTCTACCAAATGGATGTAAAAAGTGCATTCCTAAATGGTAACATAAAAGAAGATGTATATGTACAACAACCTCCTGGCTTTGAAAGTGGTGAGTTTCCCAACCATGTCTACAAGCTAAACAAAGCCCTCTATGGACTAAAACAAGCACCCAGTGCATAGGAGACTGTTGGGTCTGTTAAAACCCAAACTCCTTAATCTATGACTTGAACATAAAATATCCTAAGTGTTTGATAACCGAGAACACCAAACAAGTCACTGAATTCATAGTTGTTCAGTGAGTCATCCTCAAGATGCTCAGGACGAATCTATGAAGAAAGGTTCACCATTCAGTGAGGCGGTTCTCAGTGAATGATACCTGAGCCAAAGAAGAAGATCATGGACTCAGTGAGGGATGACAATAACTTAATGACTCCTATGACTCCTCACCAACTAAGATCACTGAGTGAACAAAGACTGAAGATAAGAAGACTGAAATAAAGGCGGAATTAGGCGGGATAAGTTTGAATGGATAAGGGAAGGTCCTTATCATGCAAAGGTCAACTTTCCCTGAATGAGTATAATACCAAGACATGTGTCAACATTGAAGACCATAAAGCATCTCTGCCCTTTACTGCTTATAGTCATTTGTAACAGGGATAAAATACCTATGTATTTTGTCCAATGTAAGATGATGTAATTTGTCTTGTAGTCTTTGTCCATTAGGTATGTGTTAGAATCTCCTTTTTTGTAAATAGAGAATAAGTGGGAGAGGTAAAGATTACATTTGTGCACTTAATGCTTAGACATTCACAAACCAAATCTTTACTCTGTCCAAAGAACAACACAATCCCTGAGATAGCTCAGCAGGATCTTAGTTGTCACTCAAACTTAGTTTGAGCTTAGTGAGGAGTATACCATACTTGTCATTTCAATCCCAAGTGTTGTTCCGCAAACACTTGGGTATAATTCTTTTGATTAATTTCTAATAAAGAATTAAACGTTGAAAACTTTGTGTCTTATCTTTTACGTTTATTTACTTTTGATAATTAATCAATACTTCGCTACATCATAGAACTTGGTTAGATTAACTTTGTAGTTAACCATAACCAAGTAAAAGGGTCCAACAGCCGCCTAAGGAATTAAGGGGGCCGCCCCCTCCAGAATGTTGGACTTATTTGTCCTTTTGTGGGGAAGGTTTTTCTGGATTATATTTGCCATTTTTGGTTAAAAATTCAAATTCATATATTTATAATGATTTAAACATATTCTTTTAATTCCAAAAATGATTTTGTAAAAGATATAAAATGTTTGTAACATTTTATAAAAATTCTTGTGATTGAGAAAATGTTCCTTTGATCATAGAATGCAATAAATACTTTGTTTATTCATACCTTAAGTGATTTATATGTAAAGTGAAATATTTATCGCTAAATACTTGTTTACGTCATAATTTTTAGTTTTAATGAATTTACGTTTTGTGATTATCAAAACATAGAGATGTCAATGAATGTTAACAATGTTTTTAGGCATTATTTATGTCAACAATCTCCCCATTTTTGATGATTACAAAACCTTAAACTCATTAAATCTAAAAATTAATTTTAGACAAGTATTTAGAGTTTATATTCACTTCTCTCCCTTTTTGTAGAATCAAAAAGGTTTTGCCGATTAACTTCGCAAAAGAAGATAGACGGGTAGAGAACTCCCCTTTGATGTGTGCTCCCCCTCATTCGAGAGTATCAAGGAAATGAGCTATGGAATGCTTGGCAAAAATATGTGAAGGGAACAAGACATATATATATATATATATATATATATATATATATATATATATATATATATATATATATATATATATATATATATATATATATATATATATATATATATATATATATATATATATATCTGTGTGTGTGTGTGTGTGTGTGTGTTTGTGTGTGTGTGTGTGTGCGCGCACAAAGCAAGAAATAGAACATGAATGTCTACTTCATTCAATCATATAAGATGATCATTAAGATAAATATCATTACAACATTCAATATGCTAGAAGCATATTGATTATACAACAATAAACTAAAAGGAACAAAATAGTCCTAAATTGCCAAAGAGAGCTCTTGGACTTGCTTGCAACCCATGGTTGATTATTTTATTTGGTTGATGGGAGCATAAGCATAAAGCTTAGTTGGTTGATGGAGAAGGATATGGAGTAGGGTATGGAGATGAAGAGGTGGATCTCACGATGTTGTATCGTGTCAAGGGCGGTATTGGATGGGGACGAGTGAGAAGATATCTGATCCAAGAGATATCTTCACTCAAGTAGAGGATTTGTTTTTGGAGGAAGATGCAACAAGGGCAAAAGTGAGTGTGGTTTGTAACTTTGATGAGGCAAAAAATGAACCACTTTTAAGGGGTCATTTAAGCCCGGAATTGAATTTATTTGATCAAATATTGCCCTAAATCGTTCCCTTTGTGATTTTAGGTACTTTGGGAGAGAAATCTGGAAAAGGAAGCAATTCGGACGTTTTTGAAGCATAAAAGTGAAGAAAACGCCAAAGTCTTAATTTTCCTTGCTGGGAACAGGAGGTGACGGCGTCAAGAAGGAATTTCTGACGGCGTCAAGAGTAATTTCCATGATGACCCAATACAGATTTGACGGCGTCACGAAGTAGGGCATCAAGAGTAAAATGCATGACGACCTGGAAATGCATAACACATGACGGCGTCAAAAGTAGATCAAGGCAGTCTGAGAAGTATTTTGGCGGCGAGGTGACGGCGTCACAAGATTTGTCTTGACGCCGTCAGACCCTATTTCCTATATATATTTTTCTAATTTTCACACATTAGGAGAGAAGTTTTGGGAGAAACCCTAAGTACGAACTTGGTGCGAATTTTACAGGTTTTTCAAGGGTTCTAAGCCCTTGATACCTTTCATGTGTAATTGAGATAAGTATTCTTTTAATTCAATCAATATGTCTATGTGTTGGTTGTTTATATCTTGTTCTTGTCTTAATTCCATCATGCTAGGCTAGATCTATCTAGGGTTTGCTTGGATCTAATGAAACCTAGATGTTAATTATGTGTTGATTACTTGTTTATAATTGTATTGGATGAATGAATTCGATGTTAGGCTTAAGAAAACTGGCATATCTCCAAATGGTAACATGCTTGAACGTCTTAGGAAACATGAACTGATGTGCACTAGGTTTTTATAGGTTGTATTTAATGCATGAGCCACTGTTTATAATCCCTATGGTTGTGCTGGGCATGACATAGGAGGAGATAAGAGCTCATAGGATTGGGGAGTTAAGTGCGCCACCCCATGAATGGTATTAAGGAATACAATCCATCATCCACGCAACTATAACAAGTAATTAACATGTAAAAGATGTCTAGGGAGTAGTGAAATCTAAGTAAACACATTTTCTCCACTTATTGCCCACAACCTTAGTTAATTTAGTTTATTTTCATTTTTAGTATTTTATTTTGATTGCATATTTAGTATTGGGTTAGTTGACTAGCAACTAATTCCGCCCAAATCCTTCAAACCCGAGATTTTTATTTGCTTTCTAAAAAATATAAAAATACAAAAATAATCATCTCTCACCTTTAGAACTAGTATTTAGGTTTTCTAATCCTAGCGACACTATTCCTAGCTGAACGATCAATCCCCCGGTACTTGTCACTATACTATACTACAACGATCAGGTACACTGCCTGGTGGGGGTTGTAAGCTTCTCAAGATCCCTTGAGAGGTAAAGCCTGGTGCGATTCCCACGTATCAAGTTTTTGGCGCCGCAGCCCGGGGAATAGTTATTGTCTAGGTTAGAATCTCTTTTTATTAGGTCTACTTACTAGATTCCTTTCTAGTAAGATTTTATTTTTATTTTTAGGTTTTCTTTAGTCTATCTTTTTCTTTGTGTCTTTGTTCGTAACTTTTCACCACCCGACATCATGGACGATGGGAACATCCTTGAACCCATCATCCCACCACAACAAAACCCACCACTAGAACCCCTTAGGCCCCGAACCTTAGGAGAGTATTCCCGACCTAGCCACCAAGGCTACCGAAACACCATTGAGCTCACCGGAGCCAATGTGACCCCCTTGCGATCCGACACCATCCGGTTGGTGCAAAGCGGATGTGCATTCCATGGACTTCGTTCCGAAGATCCAAACCAACATATTAAGGACTTCCTCAAAATCGTAGATTCCATAGACCTTGATGTTACAACTAGAGAGTCAACCCGATTACGCCTATTCCAATTCTCTCTACGGGATCAAGCTAGTCAAAGGCTTGAGCGTTTACCCGCGGGATCCATCACCACATGGGATGATCTCACCACTCGTTTCCTTGCTCAATTTTTCCCACCGGGGAGAACTACTAAGCTTAGAAATGACATCTTGCTGTTCCAACAACGTCAAAATGAATCTCTTTATGAAGTATGGACTCGTTTCAAGGACTTACTCCAAAAAGTCCCTCATCATGGCATAGATCTTTGGCTCCAAGTCCAAATTTTTTATGACCATATCGATATCTCCACGAGGCGAGCCATTGACCAATCGGCCGATGGTAAGCTACGTGATCTAAGTGCGGAACAATCATGGGAACTCATAGAAGATCTTGCTCTCTATGACAACGAAAGTTGGAATGATCCCCGTGATTTGAACAAAACGGTCAAGGCAATATCTTTGCCTTGGAACAATTCTAGCACTCCCGACCGTAGGATCATGGAACTTGAAGTTCGAGTCAAGTCTCTCATGAAACCTTACGAAGCTCAAAAATCCTCAAGCCAAGTAAGCAGAATCGCTTCTACATGCAAATTATGTAATGGCCCTCACGAGACTCATAACTGCATGGAGCTTCCAAAACGGGCTTATAACGAATTCACGTCGTCACACGTGGGTCAAGGTCCTCGAACTTCTGACGAGGCCTATGAAGCATGGAAGGATAAACCTAATTTCAGAGGGTACCAAACGCGGAGCGTATCTTTCAATGACTCCTCACCACTCACTTGGTCCGAGCATTTTCCATCACAAGGCATTCCTAGGCAAAGCTGTGAAGATGCTCTAAAAAAATTCATTCTATCTCAAGAATTACAGCTCTCTACGCTCGAGGCTAAATTTAGACAACAGCAGGCTGATATGAACAACAAGATTTGTAATCTGTTAACTGCTATCAAAGAGCATGTTGTGAATAAACCCATTCACGTGGATGAGGTTAAGTCTGTTACCGTCATGAGTCCACCAACCTCCCCTGTGAAAATAAAAAGTCCTAGCAAGTTATTCAAACATCTATCCCCTAAAGGAAAAGAACCTGTCAACCCCCTAGGACCAATCCATTTCGTAAACACCATCACCATGATATCTGCTTCTACACCCAACCCAACCCAACAACAAACTAACAAATTTGGTCATACATCTAAAGATGAGACCTTAAGGGTAGACCACGATTCGGCCAGAAAACCTACCAACTCATCCGAGCAGTACACCGCGCGAGAATCTGGCAAATCGGATGAAGGGAAAGAGAGATCGGAAGAGCATGAGAGAAATCCAACCATTTTGGGTAAATCTATTATAGAAGAACCTGAGAGAAAAATGGAGGATGTTACTAGTGGGAGTAGCGATAGGACTAAGGAAAGTAACCCTAAAGTTTTCAAGATCTCCTGCACCATTAAGGAAAAGCTCCTAACCGATAGTCATATAGATCCTAGCTTCCCAGTCAACATAATCCCCCTTTCATTATACCATGAGGCCTTCCCAAAACGCATTGCGTGCGAAAGGGTAATGAAAAATTTATCAATCAGGATTGGAGAGCTTGTTTACAATACTGACCTCACCGTGGTCGATGACGTGGACCCTCCCACCAATCAAACGTTAACCAACCTTGTTCTTGGGAAACCATTTATCAATGAATCGGGAGTGATCCTTGATGAGAAAGATGGTAGTGCATTATTCACCAATGGTGTTAAGAAGGTAATTTTTCGTAGGGGTAATGAGGAGGTGTACGAGTATCGTCCTTCCCTTGAGGGGAATATATATGGGTCGAAGGATGGAGAGTCGGGGAAGATAAGACGGCGTAATCCGAATAATCTCAAAATCCCCTGCATGATCGGTCATAAGTACTTCGATAACATCTACATTAACGTATTACTGCCGAAGAATTTTATGTCCTTATTCCATTATAACAATATCTGCAGATGGGGAATGATTTACAAGGGAGAGAAAGTGGTTGGTAAGGATCATGAAATCCAGGTGTTTGTAGGAAATATGGCATTTACTATGGAATTTACGATCGTGGACAACATCGAAGACTATGTCGACCCTAGATTATCACAAATTGTTTTTGGTGCGCCATTTTGCGAGATCACTAATCTGATAATTGATGACCGGAACGGGATTATGACCTTCGCTTATGGAATTAGGAGGGTTTCGTACCAAACGCCATACAAGAGAAGAGACCTTAAGGAAATCGATTGTGACGGGCTTGATAAGATAAGTTCCCAACTTATTTTGTGCGATGAAGATGTTCGGAGAGGGTGTAAGAACACTTCTGATTTATCATGTGGATTCTTTAAGGATGTTAGTAAGCTTGGTTCTAAGTATCGAAAAGATATCTTCGAGTTCGAAGACCCGAAGTATTTACACTATGAAAGCGATACTAGTTTAGAAGACGACCTAGAGAATGAAACCAATGACGAGGTAACGTAGTAACCCATGACCTTGAGTCTAGCTACAAGACTCGTAAATAAAGAAAAGCGCTTCTTGGGAGGCAACCCATGTTTTGTGTGATTTTATTTTGGTTGTTTGTTATTTGCTTCCGTATGCATGCTTTATTTTTATTGTTGGTAGATCATGTTTCTCAACTAAATAGTGGAAATAATTTACTTTGTTGTTTTGGCCTAGTCTTAACCCCACCTAAAAGTATTTTTGCAAAAGATAAGTGTAAGGGAAAACCCCAAATATGTTTTCAAGAAACAAACCGATCATGATTCTCCACAATATTAAATGAACATGTATATTCGTATTTGTTAGAGTCAAATGCTTGTATTGAGTCATAATGAAGTTTTGCAGGATTTTCCAGGAAGTAGGACCAAGTTTTTCCAGAAATTTTCCAGAAACTTAACATAAGAAGTTCTGCAGGTCACTTCTGACGGCGTCAAGAATTTCTTCTTGACGGCGTCACGTGTAAAAATCTGGAAATTTTACCAGTTTTGTTTTTCTAACAGAGTCTTATGGTTTTTGTGAATTATTAAGTTTTATAATCTCCAGGAAATCTGCAAACTTCATTCCACAAGAATTATATCTTATCTTGTTTTCTAGGATTTAGTAACTTATATAGGATGCCGCCGATTTTACGCGAGGTTGTTTTTGTCTATTTTCTCAGATTTACAGGTTATGTATGACAAGAAGATGATTTATATTCTGGAAGGGAAGCTTTGATTGTTCATTTTCTTGGAGGAAGATTTAACCTGGCCACCTTATTATCCATACCGAGCGAATCAGGGGAGTATTTGATTTCATTCTTTTTACTTTTTCACTTTTACATTCTTTACTTGAACATTGGGGACAATGTTCATCTTAAGTGTAAGGGGAGGGTAAAATGATGATACCTTACAAATACACTTTCGCTTGAGTTTGTTTGTTTAATGGTAGATGTGTAATAAAACTATGAGAAATACTTGTTAGTGCAATTTTAGCGCCAAATTTAAAATTTTTTACAACATTTAGGAGTGAAACTTTAGCCATAGCAAGCGTCTCATGGATAGGAGATTGTATGACTAGCACATAACCGTATATTCAGAAAAATTTTCCACCCAAATATGTGAGGTTCGCCTTTAGATCTGATAGGAAAAGCATTTATTATTAGTGCTTATGAGTGTACCGGTAGCATTTAGATTCTAGAACTTGCGTTAGTGATGCATCCCGAGACCGCTAGTGAGACTACATTCGTGTAGTAGGATTTACTACATGATAAGAGGCATTAGGATCACCCTTGTGTTAAACCCGTATCATAATTACTTGACCATTTAAGTCATATTACTTGGCTAGTTAAGTCAACTAATTTTTCCCACACCCTTAGCGTTGTACTCATTTTTAGTACACGAAACCCCTAGTACACCCCTCCGAGCCTATCTTTTCGTTTCTAACTTTAAGCATTTTACTTAAAGGAAGAATTTGTTACACCCCACTTAAATGTACACCCAAATCGCCTTAGCCTTCCATGTATGCGCTCATTTTTAGTGCATTATTGTTATTTGTTAAACCCTAAGTTAACTATCTAATTGATTACATGGTTGCTAAGTCGAGTCATATCCTTGTACATATTGTTTTGGGACGATTGGGACTCATGGGTAAAGTACTTATTTTATGAAGTAATGGGGAAGAACATCATATTATTACCCCCGTATGTGCGTTAATTTTAAAAGTACTCCAAGTGTTTTGATTATCTTAATTCGAGTCATTAGATTAGTTTATTGTAAAGCATGTAAAAATTCAAGTGTAAGGGAGATGTTTATTCCCTATGATGTATTATTTTGGATGGTAGGGTAAGAGTGTATGCAAAAAAAAAAAAAAAAAAAAAAAAAAAAAAAATCGAAAAAAAAAGAAAAAAAAATAGAAAAAAGAAAAAGAGAAAAAAAACATACGGACTACCATCCCTTTTCATTCTATGTTCATTTTATGTTTTTGTTATTTTTCATTTATTAGCTTAAGTCGAGTCTAGTCTTGGCTTAGCAACGCCATCTTGTACATGTAATTAACCAAGATTGTTAACTCGCCACTAGTAAAACTTCCTTTATCCAACAAAACCGTGTATTTCATATCCCTACACCTAACGTTACAACCCTTTAAAAGACCTCTTTGATAGTTTATCCTAGGTGCTTACGCCATGTGGTGGAGGTTTGATCCTTTCCCAAGCCTATGGTAATCTATTTTGCTATGACAGGTAGTGAGAGATATCTTCCGTTTCCATATTGTAATCTATACTTTATTACACCCGAGAGATGTGAGTATCTAAACACTATTTGTGAGGTGCTAGTGTATGACCTCCGTGCTTGTTGGTGGTCTTTAGTGGAACTATTATTTGTTGTAATTACTTTTATATTAGTGTTAAATGACCCCTAACTTGTATTTTGACTAGAATAAAAGCGCATTTGCTTGAGGACAAGCAAATCTCAAGTGTAAGGGTATATGATGAGGCGAAAAATGAACCACTTTTAAGGGGTCATTTAAGCCCGGAATTGAATTTATTTGATCAAATATTGCCCTAAATCGTTCCTTTTGTAATTTTAGGTACTTTGGGAGAGAAATCTGGAAAAGGAAACAATTCGGACGTTTTTGAAGCATAAAAGTGAAGAAAACGCCAAAGTCTTAATTTTCCTTGCTGGGAACAGGAGGTGACGGCGTCAAGAAGGAATTTCTGACGGCGTCAAGAGTAATTTCCATGACGACCCAGTACAGATTTGACGACGTCACGAAGTAGGGCGTCAAGAGTAAAATGCATGACGGCCTGGAAATGCATAACACATGACGACGTCAAAAGTAGATCAAGGCAGTCCGAGAAGTATTTTGGCGGCGAGGTGACGACGTCACAAGATTTGTCTTGACGCCGTCAAACCCTATTTCCTATATATATTTTTCTAATTTTCACACATTAGGAGAGAAGTTTTGGGAGAAACCCTAAGTACGAACTTGGTGCGAATTTTACAGGTTTTTCAAGGGTTCTAAGCCCTTGATACCTTTCATGTGTAATTGAGATAAGTATTCTTTTAATTCAATCAATATGTCTATGTGTTGGTTGTCTATATCTTGTTCTTGTCTTAATTCCATTATGCTAGGCTAGATCTATCTTGTGTTTGCTTGGATCTAATGAAACCTAGATGTTAATTATGTGTTGATTACTTGTTTATAATTGTATTGGATGAATGAATTCGATGTTAGGCTTAAGAAAACTGGCAGATCTCCAAATGGTAACATGCTTGAACGTCTTAGGAAACATGAACTGATGTGCACTAGGTTTTTATTGGTTGTATTTAATGCATGAGCCACTGTTTATAATCCCTATGGTTGTGCTGGGCATGGCATAGGAGGAGATAAGAGCTCATAGGATTGGGGAGTTAAGTGCGCCACCCCATGAATGGTATTAAGGAATACAATCCGTCATCCACGCAACTATAACAAGTAATTAAGATGTAAAAGATGTCTAGGGAGTAGTGAAATCTAAGTAAACACATTTTCTCCACTTATTGCCAACAACCTTAGTTAATTTAGTTTATTTTCATTTTTAGTATTTTATTTTGATTGCATCTTTAGTATTGGGTTAGTTGACTAGCAACTAATTCCGCCCAAATCCTTCAAACCCGAGATTTTTATTTGCTTTCTAAAAAATATAAAAATACAAAAATAATCATCCCTCACCTTTAGAACTAGTATTTAGGTTTTCTAATCCTAGCGACACTATTCCTAGCTGAACGATCAATCCCCCGGTACTTGTCACTATACTATACTACAACGATCAGGTACACTGCCTGGTGGGGGTTGTAAGCTTCTCAAGATCCCTTGAGAGGTAAAGCCTGGTGCGATTCCCACGTATCAAACTTGATCCAAGTTGAGAGAGTGAGGTAAGCAATTTGCATAGGGTGATGATGGAGGTTGCCCTTTGTTGCGTTGTGCAAGATGCATAGCAAGGAGATCACTTAGATCATGAATTTGGTTTATTTCTTCATGGAACTTTTGCTTTTCCGTGGCAATGTGGAGAGAATCATTTTGTTGATATGGATGAATTGGGGTTGTGAATTTGGAATTGAAATTGTTGGAGGTGTAGTTTGATGGTTTATCGAACTTGTAGACATCATTATAAATGGTTGGAGGTTGAGATGTGTAGTTTGGCATGAAAGTGGATGTTTGGCCAATGTTGGTTTGTAAAGAGGATCATAGGAATTTCCTTGTGGATTTGGTGTAAAGTTTGGGAAGTAAGTAGTTGGAGGTGTTGATTGATTTCCAACTTCATTGGTTATGATGGATTTGTTTCGAGGGCTTTTTCTTCGCTAAACAGGTTTTTTCATCATCCTTGCTAGCCTTGAGGCTTTTGGTTTTGGTTTGTTTGGAGAGGTCATGATGAGATGAATGGAGAGTTTGAAGAATGGGGTATTTATAGTGTGAGATTTGTGTGTTTATGGATGGATAAGGTTTGTTTGGGAGATTAGAACAAAATATGTTTGTGAATTTTGGGAAGTGTAGGATGAAATGGGCTAAAAAGCAGAAAAGATTCTGTAAAACCCGACCTTCAGATGGCCGGTCCCCTTAATAATTGGGGGGGGGGGGGGGGGGGGCGCCTTACATAATTAAGGGGGCCGCCCATCTGGTGGTTTCCAGATTACCAGAATTGGGTTTTTGGCAGAAAATTTGCAGAAAGGTTGTGTTTTTAGGTTTGGATTCAAGCAAGTTCAACACTTTGAGGCAATTTAGCATCTAATCTATTCATAATATAGCATGCATGCAAAAACACTTAAGTAATGGAACAAAAGAGCAATCAATAAATACCTAGAGAGAGCAAGTAAACACAAGGGCAGTCAATTCTTCCTAGTTGAACTATCTTAGATCAAGGGCAAAGGCAACTAGTGAGTGAGAAACTATTGATGGAACAAAAATGACAACATTGTTTGTGAATTTTCCCTAGTGTGTGCCTATATGCAACAAATGTGGAGTTGTGATTGTTTCGACTCCTAAATGCAAATAAGAAAAACTTCCTATGAAACAATCCAAAAGCTCCTTGATTCGATTTTTGCTCAATTTATGAATGTCAATGGTATATATGTATATATATTATATTATATATTTTGACAATTCATGTGAGATTTTATGCATGATTTTAGAAAATGTTTTTGGCAGTATTCAACAATGCAAGAAAAATGGTTTTCATATGTTTCCTAGATGTGAGAATATTTTTAAAGAAAATTTGATTGGGTTTTACAAGAGTGTTTATGCAATAAAATGAGGTTTCCCGATCTTTAATTTTGTGCAAAATAGATTCCTAGACTCAGATTTGAAGAGGTGGAAGAAAAATAAATCTTATGCAACGAATATGTAGTATGAATGCAATAAAATTTAGTCAATTTGTTCCATCATTCCTAATCCAAAATGCAAGTGGTTAAATAGTTCTCGCTTAAGGGGTTTAGTGAACATATCCGCAATGTTATATTCCGATGCAACCTTTTCTATAGATATATTTCCTTTTTGTACATTATCCATAAGGAAGTGGTGGCGTATTTCTATATGTTTAGTCCTAGAATGTTGAACCGGATTTTTACTTAAATCTATCGCACCTTTGTTATCACACATAATAGGAATATTTTCTAACCTAATGCCATAGTCTACGAGAGCTTGTTTCATCCATAGTGCTTGTTGACATGCCTTTCCAGCGCTTACATATTCGGCTTCAGTGGTAGAAATAGCAAGAGCGGTTTGCTTCTTCGAAAACCAAGATGTTAGACAACATCCCATAAACGTGCAAATACCGCTAGTGCTTTTTCTATATACGTAGTCTCCCGCATGATCCGAATCCGCATAGACGATGGTTTCTATGCCGGATCCCTTAGGATACCATAATCCTAAGTGTATAGTACTTTTAATGTATCGGAAGATATGCTTAAACGCTTCTAGGTGAGAGGTTTTGGGATCCTCTTGAAAGCGGGCACAAAGGCAAACACTAAACATGATATCGGGTCTACTTGCTGTTAAGTATAGTAAACTACCTATCATTCCTCTATACTTAGTGTTATCCACGGACTCACCTTCTTCATCTTTTGTGAGTTTCACTTCCGTAGACATAGGAGTTTTCATGGGTTTTGAGTCTTCTAGGCCAAATTTCTTAAGCATTTCCTTAATGTACTTAGATAGGTTAAAGAATATTCCATCTTCTAATTGTTTTATTTGTAATCCTAGGAAAAAGTTTAGTTCACCCATCATGCTCATCTCGAACTCATCATGCATGATTTTGGCAAACTCATCACACATTTCTTGACAAGTCGATCCAAATATGATGTCGTCGACATATATTTGAACAATGATGAGATTTGGGTCTTTCTTTTTAGTGAAAAGAGTGTTATCTACCATTCCCATGAAATAATTATGTTTAATAAGATATGCTTTTAATCGATTATACCAAGCCTTAGGAGCTTGTTTGAGTCCATATAAAGCTTTCTTTAGTTTATAAACATAATCAGGTTTTGCGAAGTCAATGAATCCTAGAGGTTGTGCCACATAAACCTCCTCATTGATAAAACCGTTGAGGAATGCACTTTTCACATCCATTTGGAATAACTTAAGAGTCTAGGGCGCATGCATAGGCAAGTAGTATTCTAATAGATTCTAATCTAACTACGGGGGCATAAGTTTCGTCATAATCAATTCCTTCTTGTTAATTATAACCTTGGGCAACTAACCTAGCTTTGTTCCTAGTTACTATTCCATTTTCATCTAGCTTATTTCTATATACCCACTTAGTTCCTATGATGGTCATGTTCATTGGATTTGGGACTAATTCCCAAATGTCATTTGCCTTAAATTGATTTAATTCTTCTTGCAAAGCCATAACCCAACTTTCATCTTTTAATGCTTCATTAATATTCTTAGGTTCAATTGTTGAGAGGAAACAAAAGAAATTATTTTTATCTTGGGCTTGTGACCTAAGGGTTCTTTGATTAAGATTTCCTATTATGTTATCTAATGGATGTGATTTATATTCCTTAATATTAACTACTTCGTTATCTAGCTTCTAAGTCTATAATTTCATTATCATTTCTTAGGGGTTTTGTTTTATTAACCTCAATAGCTTCATTTTCAACTAAGTCATCATCTTCTAAGGGTAATGTTTTAGGAGGCGGTGGTGTTTCATCAAATCTTACATTTAATAATTCTTCTACTTTCATAGTATGTTTGTTAAGTATTATATATGCTTTACTATTTTGCGAGTAACCTAAAAATGTTCCTTCATATGATTTTGGGTTGAACTTAGTAAGGTAATCCCTAGTGTTTAAAATATAACATTTACTTTTGAATTCCCTAAGGTAGCTTAAATCAGGTTTTCTACCTCTTAGCAACTCATAAGGAGTCTTTCCTAAAATTCTTCTAATTGATACTCTGTTAATTATATACGTCGATGTATCTACGGCGTGGCACCAAAATTTTTGTGGGATGGATTGTTCATTTAACATTGTTCTACTCATTTCTTGTAGTGACCTATTCTTTCTTTCTACTACGCCATTTGATTGAGGAGTACGAGGAGTGGAGAAATTGTGAGATATTCCATTTAAATTACAATATTTTCCGAATGGTACTTCGTTATCAAATTCCCTACCATGGTCCGTCCTAATAGATACTATTGAACATCCTAATTTATTTTGAATCATTTTACTAAATATTTCAATTTTTTCAAAGGCTAGGGTTTTGTCACTTAGAAACCTAGTCCATATGTATCGTGAATAGTCATCTACTATTACTAAGGTATAATGGTTTCCTCCATAGCTCCGCACAGCGGATGGATCAAATAGATCCATATGTAATAATTCAAGGCATCTAGTAGTGGATACTATATTCTTAGCTTTGTGACTTGCATGAGCTTGTTTTCCAATTTTACAAGCATCGCAAAAGTGTTTGTCATATCTTAGGTTAGGTAAGTTTCTAACTAATTCCTTAGGCTAAAGATTGTATTTGTTGCATGTTTGCATGTCCTAATCTCCTATGCCACAAAGTAGAGTTTTCATCTAGAGTTGCTAGGCATATCTTATCTTCCGGTTTGTTTCCTAGTTTCATAACATATATGCCTCCTTTCCTAATTCCTCTACCTATGACTTTTCCATTCTTAACTATTTTACCGAAAAACCGAATCGAAATCGAAAAAATCGAAAAGGCCGAACCGAAAAAACTGCCCCATTTGACAAACCAATGGTGGTGGTTTTGAATTTTATAAAAACTGAATGTTTGGGGCGGTTTTCGGTTTCATAAGAAAAACCAAACCGAAAAAACCGCCCCCCCCCCCCTTTATATATGTTTTTATATAATTTTATCGATATAAGAAATTTGCAATTTAATTTTAAAGAATTGAGTATACAACTATATCTATTAAAAAATAGTGTTGTTTATTATCTATACATTCAAATTTGTTATATTTATAGATGTTATATCTTTGTTTTCGAACAGTAATGTTCTTGAATGTTTTTGCAAACGAAAAGCGTAAAGCCGCAAATACCAGCATTTTATACTTTAAAAAATGTTTGGTTGTTAGCTTTGGATTGTCGGATATTATGCAGTTGCTGATATTTGTTTAAATATTTTTGCTTGAAACTTGAATTCGTAATCTTTATATAAGATTAAAACTTGCTTATTTTCATGTAAGAAAAAACCGAACAAAAACCGAAACCGAACCGATTCAATGTCAAAAACCGAAAAACCAAAAAACCAAAACCGAAAAAACCAAAACCAAACGGTTTGTAGTTTTCAAAAACCGAAATATACGGTTCGGTTTTTGGTTTTACCTTAAAACCGCCCCATGCTCACCCCTAAACACTATAATGTATCAGGAGTCAGGACTCACGCGTATGATAAAATAAGCATAATTGATAAAATAAGTGGCTTGAAACGTGTTTACATAACAAGCCAAAACTTTAGGAAAAAATAAGGAAATTTCATAAATTACCCAAAAACTCTAATGTTTGTCCCACTTGAGTCAGCGAAGTAAGAAGCGCCTCTCATATAAGTCATCACAAGTTCACCCTTTATCAATCATTAGATAATCTGATCATCGGTTTATAAGGTAATTGTAAGGTGACGTGACCTTGTTTTTTCACGATTTACCAATGACAATTTGTTGCGTAAATGAAACGAGACAACTCATAAGCTATTTGACATCGATTAGAAAAATACTCGAAATCCACTTAATTTTAACTATGTCAAGCTTGAGCTGCTCGAGTAGGAACTGGATTCGACTTTAAGTTTCAGAATTCGGCTCGTAAGACTTACGAGCCTTATCGAGCTTTGTTTATATTACAGTTTTATCAACTTATAAACAAATAATTACATGTTTATTATCATTATATAGAGTCTTATGTATATTATTATATGTAAAACAAGTCAAGGTGAGCTAAAATATGATTATTTATCCCGCTCGAGCTTGAAAGGTAAGCTCATTCAAGCTTGAGTTTGAAATCTAAAGGTTGATCAAGCTCGAGTCAAGTTTTGAACTTAAGTTTTAGTAGTCGAATCAAGCTTGAGCTTGGCGATATTTGCTTGAAAAGAGTTTAGGTTATTTTAAGTTTTTTCTTACAAAATATTTTAAACATATACAAATAAATTTTATGCAATATTCTAGTATGTTAATGTGTTTGGCAAAATACCCTAAAAGCGACTTTTAAAGAAAAAACAAAAGAATTGGCAACCTAATTTTACTTAAAATTTAATTAAGAATTCCATTTCCGTTTTTCTCCACTCTTATTTCTTCCTTTCTTATTCTCATATCGACTACTGATTACAAAAAATTAAGAGTATTTGGGTAAATGACAAGGATTGTTTATGTAACTTTTCATTTTAAGATAGTATTTTGTGAAGTTAAATAACTCAAAGGGGCTATTTTTGTAAATTATTGTTGTACAAAAGTCTTTAGATTTATCCTAAGGACTCATTCTGTAAAAGAAATTAACAATAAGGACTCTTTTTGCAGTTTTTCTAGGACTGTTTGTGTCATTGCCTGTAAACGTGAGGAATATTTCTGCCCCTTTTCTTTGGAGAATAACCGTTCTTCGAACAATAATTTTACCTTAAAATTGTTAATATTTAAAGTTAAAATGTGATATACGAAGCCAATTTTATGGGCTCATAATTCACGTCTTTGAACATCCACTATGATGTCAATTTCATTAATATTCGTTATAAACAAAAAATAATCAACAAGCAACACCTCGATTCAATCTGTAAGAAATGTCGGTGATTTTACATCACCAATATGATTTAAGTGTAATGGATTGACTTAGTTGACCAATGTTTAATCATGATAAATGTTCAACAAGTCGGGATTGTGCGGAGTGCACACTTGTTTGACGTTATTGTGATTATCGCCCCGAATCACGGGGGTCCGGGGGCAACGCCCCAGGTAGCGGGGTTCCAGGGGCGGCAGCCCCTGGTAGCAGGGTCCAAGGGGCGGCAGCCCCTGGCATAAAGTGCTATGTAAAAACGCACTTAAAAATAAAATTTCCGGTATTTTGGACCTTAATTTGACCCGTTAATTTAATTAATTCGGTGGTTAAATAACTGCCATGGGCAGTTACAACCGAATTCTGATTTGGTCATATTTTGATATCATTTTTCTGGTTTGGTTCCATAACAATCAATAACACATTTTCTGTTCAAATATCTGAGTTTTATCCGATTAAAGATTTCGATAGAACAATCGAAATACTTCGATATGAAAGTGTTTACACGACTCTCAGATTACTGTGATCCAATAATTCTAACAAGAAAGACCAATTAGACTTTCACGTACATTATTTCATGTCCCATTACTACAAACTAGTTATAATACCCGTGCACGCACATAGTTTTTATTTCGTTTTAATTATGTATTATTATCGATTAAGAAATGAATCACTTAACATGTTTCAAATGGTTTTACTTGGTGGTCTAAAAATAAAAAATCATATGTATTTGTTATAACCTACCTATTATTTTAGGGAGGTGATATGTACAATTGTACACCACTAAAATTGGTGTGCACACCACTAAATTGTGTTGATAATGCATATAGTACAACTGTATACTTCCTACTTAGTGGTGTGCACACCAATTTTAGTGGTGTACATATCACCTCTCATTATTTTAGGAGAATGTTTTTTGACTAAAAATTATATTTTGTTATTCAAGAAAAATCACATGATAATACTTGACTTGCATGAGATGTTAGTGATATATGCTTTTAATTTTGCAAACCCGTGCTATCACTTTACGATGTGTTTTGTAATTGTGGTATATCTTTTACTTATATTTTCGTTAAAATATGTAGCATGTTTAGATAGCTTTGAAGATTAATTCATTTCCTTGATTATGAATAACCATCATATCATTTTTACTAATGTACCTTTTTTGTTTGGAAAGCTGTATTTTCATAAGTATGTGTTATTTATTTCTCATGTTTGATCATAAAATTACCAAATTAACATAGATACTTATACTATATCTTCTTTATTACATAAAAAAAAGATGTAATGGGTAGAACTCAAATTTAATCTTATGTTTATGTATAATGTATAAGAATAATTTTCTCTAAGCCCGAAGTATATAAGGGAATTATTATTGCTTGTATAAGTAAATTATAAATGTATGAAAAAAATGACAAAGAGTACATTCGCAAGTCTTTTAGGATTATTTGAATCCTTACCGACCTTTCACTTTAATGCATCTTTCTTCACAATTGGCCTAAATTATCAAAGTAAAAGACACCCATATTTTAGACCGTTGGTTGACACCCATAGTGTTATCGGTGACAGCAAACACCTGCTAAGTTTCATTAACTCATTCAAAGACAAATTACACTCCGAAAGAATTCCTACCATAAGATTCCCCAAATAGGCACTAAAACAGATCTTTGGTACATTAAAATACAATCCTTCCACGACAATCATGTGTTGATACTTAATCCTCCTCTAAAAAAAGCACACAACAAATTGCATTACACTTTAGTGTGTGCGATAAGACGATAAAACTGCAAAAACCACTAACATGTTGCATTATAGTGAGGATAACAACAAAGTTAGTCATAACATCAAATAAGAAAACTTCATATTAGAACTAAAGGGGTGTTTCGTTATGCTTATTAAAGGTGCTTATTGGCTTATTCGATTACCATAACACAATAAGTGTATGATAAAGCTATAAGCCCTTTTTAGAAGCTTAGTGAAAAACCCTTGAACTCACAACTAATTCTATTATAGTTTAATGTGTGTATAGTAAAAACACAAATATTAAGTGTAGAAGTTTTCAATAAAACATAAAAAGGAGTTATTAAAAGTTGATATTTATAACAAAAAAGTTAAACCATAAAAAAGGTTACTAAATACTATCAACTAAATAATGTATAAGCAAAAGTTCTATTAATGTCTCTTTCGGATTCTATTCAGAAGCAAAAAAGAGGTTTACACATAAATCATAAGTATAGAATAATGGTTGTATCTCACATCCGTGATTACCAACTTAATAACATTATCGCAGTATAGTAACGTAATAACTGATTAAAACCATATATTCTTGCTGAATAATTTTCATTCACATACTTTTAATTCGTTTACAATGGCCAACTATTAAGGATTTTTTATTTTATTTATTTATTTATTTATTTATTTTTTGATAAAACATCATGTCAATGAATAAAGTTAGGCTATCACATACATAGTTTTTCTTTTTTTTTTCTTTTCTCTCTTTTATTATTATTATTATTATTATTATTATTATTATTATTATTATTATTATTATTATTATTATTATTATTATTATTATTATTATTATTATTATTATTATTATTATTATTGATTTAGGAGGTGATTGTTATCAAATAAGAATTGTGATGCGTGCATTTATTTTTATATATAATATAAGGAAAACACCTTCTATATTAAACAATAACTATCTAACCCATGTGTGTGTTTGTTTTTGTTTTTTTAATAATTAGCTTTGTATAACGTTTTTAACTGACAGACATATTGAGGTTGAGGTTGATTTTGTTTTTTAACTTTAACTATTGATATCATGTTATACAAAATGTATGAATTTAGTAGCATATAATGAGCGTTGATAAAGTTAAAATATGCCCCGTAAATTTTTTAAAATGTTTTTATTGATATCAATATACAAATTTTAAGTAACAATTTCATTAGTCATTGTTATAACTAGAATCGCGTATATTTATTTTCATATCACAATTTCGTGATTACCATTTGATATTTATATTTCCGTTATTAATAATTTAGCCGCATTTCAAACTCGTGTACGCATAAATTAAACTTTTAAATAGTAACATGAGTCCTTATTTAAAAAAATATTCTAATGGATGAAAGTTTAAAACTAACATTAGTTTAAAAAATTATTTAACGTGTATTAAAACTAATTCGCAAATTTACCAAATTTTGTAATTTTAATGTATGAAAGTCTAAAAACTAATACTAATACTTATGTAATTTTAAACAAAGTTAATATTATAAAGTATAGGGGGTATAAAGTGTAAAGGGTTATTTGTGTTTTTTATAAAGTTATTAAAAAACATGAAAACTTGTAATTTTACACTTTACTCTATATAAATTATTTAAAATTCAATCACTAAAGTTTTATTAATTATTTCCTCTTTTTTTAAGTTTTTGATTTCATAAATTTGACACCTATATTTTTATGCATTTTTTTTCTTAACCAAATTTCTCCACCAACTTTATTAAGTTTGACCAAAATCAATTTAATTTTGACTTTTTATTGACCAATCATGTTGCTCGATTTCGCCTACGTGTCAAAATCAGGCTCTGCTATTGGTCCAATTTTTTTTTTCAATGAGATGGGATTTGCAAAAACACCCCGAAATGATGTAATTCTTTTATTATATAAAAGATACTAGTTATAATGCCCGCGCACGCGCGGGTTTTAAAAATTTTTTGAATCATATATTTTTATTTATTAAAAAATAAATAATTTAATCTTTGTTTTGTTTGATTTATGCTGTTTAATTATAGTTTTTATTATTAAAGATAATTATTTAAAAATTTTAATCTTATTATTAATTGCACCTTATATATATATATATATATATATATATATATATATATATATATATATATATATATATATATATATATATATATATATATATATATATATTGTATTTATCTTCTACTTGTGTTAATTGCATCTTATCTATATTTTTTGTACTTATCTTCTACTTATGTTATGGATAAATATAAAATGTTACATAATAAAAAAATAATCAATTTTTTTAAATACAATTATTACTAAATAAGGTATGAATGCATTTTTTTGAAATGAAAAATTGTCAATAGGGGTTTTGTTTTATTATATAAAAGATATATATTTTTTTCGTTTTCACTGGCGCTACAATCTGTTTAGATTTTTATCTCACATTAAACTTAACATATTAGGGTTGGATCAGTTAGAAAAACCCTTGCCTCTTAACATAGAGGTCAAGGGTTCGATCCTCACTCCCTACAAAAAGGCCGGAGGTCCTTTCTACCTTAGGTAAAACCGGAGGCAGCCTCTCTGAACCTCCTACATACACCATGGAAGACGATATTGAAGTTACTTTTTCTTTATCTCATATTTAACTTGCGCCAATACCCAATATCTTGGCCACATCAACAATAAGTATGATATGATGACAAATTTGTAGTTACATATAGTATAACGATAAGATTACACGTAATGTAACATGTAAAAATTATTGTGTTATCGTATAGTCTAAACCCTTCTATATATACTTGAGTAAATTGCAAAAATCATCCTTGTAGTTTGGCGAAATTGCAGAGTTACTTTTGTTTATCTCATATTAAACTTGCGCCAATACCCAATATCTTGGCCACATCAATAATAAGTATGATATGATGACAAATTTGTAGTTACATATACTATAACGATAAGATTACACGTAATGTAATATGTAAAAAATATTGTGTTATCGTATAGTCTAAACCCTTCTATATATAAACTTGAATAAATTGCAAAAATCATCCTTGTGGTTTGGCGAAATTGCATGTTTCGCTTGTATGGTTCGGAAAGTGCAAGCGGCATCCTTGTAGGGAAACTTTGGATCCGATTTCGTTCTTCCCTAAATTCAAATTACTAAAATACCCTTTTGTTATGCCTATTTAAGAAGGAAAATGATGAGGATATTTTAATAATATCAGTTTAAGGAATGACGAAATCAGATCCAAAATTACCCAACAAAGATGCGCTTGCATTTTCCGAACCATACATACGAAATATGTAATTTGGGCAAAACACAAGGATGATATTTGCAATTTACTATATAAACTTATAATAAAATAACGTGACTCCATAAAATACACCCAGTAGTAAATTCTACCCAAGTGATATCCCTTTATTAGTCGTACCTTTTATTTTTCTAATTATAAAAGCATACACAACACAGTTTCTTGCTTTTGTTTTCGGTTCTGTCTTGGCTAAGTCTTCAAACAAAGCTTTCACGCTGCCATAGCAACTTCTCTTTCAAAGGTTGAATTATTTCTTACCATCGTTTATATATTCATCATCAACTATAGTTGTATGTTATATATATGTATATGTTTCTTGCATTCTGTTTAGATGTTAATGGTGTTGTATGTTCATAATCCATGTGTATTTATTTAGCTAATGAATCCTGTAACATGTATGTTCTCACGTGGTATTCGTTACGACGTTTGCAAGTGTTTAACAACTTTTTTTTAATCTTTTGTAGTAATTAAGTTATGGGTCAAGTTTGAAAGATAATTTTGATTGATAAGTATTTTATACTAACCGTGGTTATTGGTTATGTGTGAGATATATGTTTAGACTATTGATTTATGTGTTCGCCGCGAATGCTATCAATTCTGTTCATGTTTAATGTGTTTATATACGTGGGAGGAATTACAACTTTGATGTTGTTTTGGGGTTCAAGAATGGATCTGAGCATGGTTTGTTGTAGGTGTTGATAATCCGTATTTATAACACCTCGTAAAATTTTCCTACGATTAACACGTTACCATAACATAGATTAACCATTTTTACAGGAACAAAATTTTTTTTTATTATATATGCATGACATATTATGTGAACTACTACGACATTTATGATTGACCTTTTTGTCTAGGAACGATGATTACACACAACCTTGATAGATTTAATATCACAAATATATATATTTATATTTTAAACGTTAATAATTAAAACAATACGTTTCGTTCATTTAACGTACATTATTTATATCATTCCGGAGCCTACGAAAATTCCCGAGATTGCTCACTAATATTATTAGACTGTAACCCGACTCTCGAAACTTGCCTTGTGGGCCCCCGTGACCCTATGGGCCTGAATTAATCCCAACTGCTGCTAACAGACTCCTTATTTCCTTCTTTATTTCGTTTGGGCCCAATTCACACAACCAGCCCACCAGCCATAAGCCCAGCGTGGGAATTATTTGATTTCATTTCCTTTGTTTTCTTGACGCGACCAGCCACAAACCACCTCTTTATTTTGCGATTTCTACAAACAACACCTACGTATTATTGCTCCTCTCGTTTCATCTAGTACCCTAGAAACACGAATGGTAAGAAATACACCCTCCCTCACACGTTCACTACCCTAAAAACGACCCAAGCAAACCCCGAAACTCACCTTTGGCAAATTTCACCCAACGTATCACAAACCTTCTTACGAGCCACCCAAGCCTCCCAATCACATCAAATCATCCCTACACGTCTAGGAGTGTCAGAGAATGTCAGAAACGTTCAGAGGTAAAGCCTTACACACATACGCTTTGTAATAACTTGATTGGATACTAGTAGAGGTGCCACTCCACGTTTACAAACCAACAACACTCTTCCATGTTACTTCACATCCATCTTCTCATACAAAACCTTCTATAAAACACCACCATACAAGCTCAGTCGAACACACACACACAAACGTACCATAATTCCATTTTGTGAAGTTCAAGTGTCGAATTTTGGGACAGAAGGTTTGGATCTAGTTCGAAGTATAGAAGTGAAACAAGAGTACCACGTTAGTTCGTTTTGTATCCTTGGCGTGAAGTAAACCATACCACGATCTTCTTTGTACTAATTCAATCTCTACGAACGTTTTTACCCCACCATTTTAGATGAGGTAAGACCTTGTGAACTACCTTTCTATTTATACATTTCATTATTTTGATTTTAGCACATACACTTGATATCATTATTTCGTTAATCTTAAACACGACATGTACATTTTCTTTATTAAACTACTTATTCAATAAGTCCTTAATGAGCTCCTATAACAACTTGGAAACCATACCAACGTATAAGTACATAAAAATCACATGTTCCTTTATTCCTTTGGACCTATACGAATTTTAAATTTAAAACACTTAGAATATTTTGAGTAAACTATTTTCAGAATTGATTTTTGGCCATATACTTTGGCCTCGTAAATATTAATTTTGACACATAACACCACGATTTTAAAGCTTAACCTCGTTAACCACTTAGTAAACAATTAGGAAACATATTTTATTTGATCCCATAAGCTCGTATAAGCTATTTTCCTGACCCCTTTTGATCGACCAAAACATGTTTTCATAAATACCTTATAACTTGATTTTGGGCTTAATAATCCATTAAGCTATTTTTAAGCTTTTCGTATAAGCTGACCATTTAAGCACTTTTGTAATGTTTTTGTAACATAAAAATGAACCCGAGACCAGGCCCAAACCCCTCGTAAGCCCTTTGGATCACGAAACCTTAACGGGCCTTAAAGTTAAGCTCGTTAAGCCCATTTGTAAAAATAAGTACTTTTTGAGAAAATAAGCTTTTGAAATAAACTTATCTGATTATTTTGAGCTTATAGAAAAAGTGAAAATGTTAAGTTTCAAGTTTGGTGAAATTTGGACTAACTTTGCAAAATTTTCATAACCGGGGACTAAAAGTGTAAACTTTGCAAACTTTGGGTCAAAACTGTAATTTCTGATTTTCTAAGTTTAAAACTATAAATAATGATAATTGGAGTTGAAAAAGGTAAATATTGATATTACTTGGATTTAAAATGAAACGATTGTTAACTACGGACTAACGGTGTAAAATTATATTCGTTAGGGTTAAAAGTGTAACTTTGGTAAAACTTAAAGGATTTTCTGTAAATATTATTTTATAAAAATAATATTTATATTTTATATATATATACACATGTTTAGTATAAAACTCTTATAAATTTAACTTATATATATACGTTATAAATATTCGCGTAACTATAATTAACTTTAACGATATATATATATATAACGATACGTTTATTTCTTTTCTTTTAAAACTAACATCATAAGACATCGTCTACATACTTCGACTTATTCTTGATGATTTTCCATCGCACATCGAGCATCGATCATTACACTCACAAGTTATATGTATATATAACTTTGTTCTGAACTTCAAACATTTAAACGAACACGAGTTTCAATAACAAACTGAATGACTAATATTCGCGATAAAACGAGATTTAGACTATCAACTAAAATATACCATATCTTTTAGGTTGTGTGTGAAGCCGTTGCCTTGCATCGTTGAGATTATGTTACTACCACTACTACTGTACTACTAAGGTGAGTCATAGCCCCACCTTTTCTCATTTAATTGTTTTGTAAACTCTTTGGGGGAGATACATGCTTAATTACTGTTTTATACTTTTATAAGTACTCGTTAACTATATACATGTTACTGTGATTTCATAGCCCACTCTTTAACTATTTTCCCGTGGGGGAGATACATGCTTAAAACTCGAACACAAGTCTTTTATACCGGGTATTGAAATACCGTCAGGCCAATGTTATTTGCTTAAGTTACTATTGCCAAAAGTCCCTCGATCATGAACCTTAATCACTTAAAGGGTGAACGTAAATAAATGTGGATAGTACTATTAGTGATTGACAATCCTCGTTTGGTTGTTGGAGAAAACACCAGGCGCACTTTATTGTTCTTATAAATAGGTTATTGGCAAATACCTATCTTGAGGGCCTACTACTTACCGTCATAACTTGAGATTATGATTGGCTGTTAATCGTTGAGTTTCATGAGCTTAAGGCAATAACAGGAACATTGATTTAAACTTATTGATTGTATGTGATTACAATACACTCTTAACTTGTGATTCGAACCTCATGTTAAATGGATTTATAAACCAACTAACTATTTTGGGAGTTGACCCGGTGAAGGGTAACCCAACTGACTATTTTTGAATTAATAAGGAAATCACTCATTTTCTGATTTTGATAAATCAACGATTTAAACCATGAACACTATGGACTTCCTCACACTTTAATTTGGATAATCAACTCTTATTATAAACACTGTGAACTTATAAACTCTTTGATTTTGGAAATCGATATTCGAAACTATAAACTCTATGAACTCACCAACCTTTGTGTTGACACTTTTTAGCATGTGTTTATCTCAGGTAACTATACGAGAAGGAACTTGAAGGCACGGAGTGGGCTTGTAACCCGGCATGGGCTTAAATAAACATTTTGACATATTTCAAATAGACTTGTTGTTTAAATTATGAAACATCTTGATGTCTCGAATATTTGGTATTTTGAATGAATTAAACTTTAAAGCGTCACATTTTTGTGTCGTTTTCTATGATTGTGACAAAGATCCTCGAAGTAACACCCAAAAAGTCTTCCGCTGACATTTTAAGTCTTCCGCTGACGTGACGATTTTGGGGGTGTTACAGATTGGTATTCAGAGCCACGGTTATAGAGAACCAGATGTTTTTAAACATTGGACTATAACCACACTTTAACTGGACCATTTTTACAAAATACCACTTCATGCCCTCCGTGCCCACATTCCAACATCTGGTAGAAAAGTTACTTCTCATTATTTCTTACTTATATGACTTGATATATGCTTACATGTTATGATTATGACTTACAATTATTAATCGGGATTATTACAAATACCGTGTCTTCATATTTCCATCCGCTAGACTATTATGTGACCTTTAAATAGTTTATGGTACAACTACACTCTAGTATATTAATATATATATATATTTATATGCTCCCCCAACTATTTTGAGTACTATGCAAATCCTCTTTAATTGTCTCGCTTTCATCTTTATAGATGCTTACGACATATCCGCACATAAATTATTTTGTCAGATGGTTAAGTCAGAATCTTAAAATGATTTACAACGTCTTAATTTGAATAGATTGGGACGCCCTTTTGTTCAAATCAAGAAATTATAAATCATTGAACCATAAGTTTATATTTCCTTAATTACATAGTTTGGGACGCTTCTCTATGTAAATAACGAAATATAGATAAATAGGTTTAATTACTTCTGAGTTAACAGACATATGAAACCAAGAAAACCTAAATCTCATTAGAAACCGCGAATATTAATACACAACGATATAACTAGCATCGGTAATGCTATGATCCAATCCAAGGACTCCAGATCTTCCTTCGGGAAGAAAGTTACAACAAAATACGCAACTATGAGAACAATATAAGTATAAGACATATAAAAAAAAAAAATTGTTAATTGAAGACAAAATGAACGATAAAGAGAAAAATCAGGAAATATATAGACATGTTGCCATGAATCACTATTCTTGCCATGTGCATTCACTTTTCCCCAAGTTAATATCTATCCACAAGAACTAAATAATTCGAAGATTATCTCCACACTATTCTCTTTGTAAAAATTTGTATCAACAAAACTCTTTTGTTTAACGGGTAGGTTACCCGCACAGATTTTTGTAATTTTAAAACATGAAGAATAAATAAATTATCATCCTCATTTTGCTCACAATGGATTCAAACGACATATTATTATTAAACTTGACTGAAACACATAAAAACATTACAAACGATACTAAAAATTAAACATCACACTTCAGCGGTAGTCTGGGTGATCCCAAGTCTGAGAATTGTTAGAATCATATCCATCATCATAAGGGTCGAAGCTTGCCAACCTCTCTTCTTCTATTTGAGCCTCCAACCTACTCAGCTCCCGCTCCATGTCAGAAGTCCAACCACCATCATCGACCGCCACATTTTCCTCAAAACTTGGCTGGAATTGATCCAGATGAGGAAATTGTTGTTGTTGCACAGTCACTCTTGGTGCCGAAGAACTCGATGCACCTTGTTGAAATGATTGCTGTTGTGGATGTTGTGATGGTGGTAGTGGATTTGGTTGTTGATGCTGTTGTTGCTGTTGCTGTTGTTGCTGTTGCTGTTGCTGTTGTTGCTGTTGCCATTGCTGCTGTTGCTGTTGTTGTTCAATCCTAGCAGCTTCAACATTCTCTTTAAAACTCCAACAGATCTTGCTGGAACTATGGTCCTCTATCTGATGAACACAAACCCATAACGATTCAATAATAGCCGCATCCTTACGATATCCGTCATGCAAGAAAGTATCAATCACACGTTTCCGATCATCTGATATATCCGTACACTTTGCATAGCGTTCTCTAAGCCGTTGTTTCGATTGTTTCACCACCTCCAACTCCAGGATGACCCTCAAAATAGCATTTTTGCGATCCACATCACTATTTTCGGTCTCTGCTTTGATATATTGTTGAATTTGTTCAGCGGTATGTGGTAATCTACAAACCATTTTGTGTGTGTGTGTGTGAAGATAACACAAACGTACCAGTAGTATTTATAGAAGATTGAAATATATTATTTTATTTAATATAACCGTTTGTATTCAAACGGTAAAAACTTTCAAAAGCCTACATCTATTAAACAAATAAATAAATTTTTAGAATACGTGGTGAAAATTCTACCTTGGCTTTCGCATTTTAACACAAGTGGCAAGAAACAGATCATGTTAAACACGTAACACTACAACTAAATCATAAACACACCACGTATGAATAATACCCTTAACCCTTAAGAAATTTTGAACATATCAAATAAATCCCTATGGACTTTCAAACATTATATAACAAATATTAGACCACCTCATGATCTGATATAACATGAAATGATAATGTACGTATCGATAAACACTTCATACTCGCTTAAACCAGACGGAACGCACCCTCTCAACTTGGGCCTCAGAATTTCAATAACCCAACACTTCGTTGTATTTTAAACTAGATCAATAACTCGAGCCCGATGTTGCTCGAATCCCAGAAATTAAATCATATTTCCAAACAAATTCATGTCGAATAATTTCGAGTCATTTTCCGTGACATTTTCTTAACACTCTACCAATGTTTTGTACATTTCAAATTATCATATACCTAAGAATCAACTAAAACGAACCTTTATCACTTAAATCAATCTTAGGACGGTCAAGATATCATCACCTCATTTTGTACGAACTCCAAACTATCCAACGATACAAAAACTTGTACTTATCTAAATAATCGACTTCCCACGAAACCAAACAAACTTTTATTAACACTTTCGGTCAAAATTTGTTAAAACCCACCAAATCTAACTACAATCAAACCAATGTTTTAACACATAATGCAAATTTAATGATCTATAAGCAATAAAAGCAAACATAAACAACGGCATTAGGAAACAAAGAAGATTTTATTCATACACTAGAGATTACATAGAAACACAACGAACCTTATTACAACAATCCTACCATTACACTACAATATTATGCCTCATTTCCAGAACTTGTCAATAATGATAGATACAACAACGAGCGGTACAATAAACAATAAGATTCCAACCATCATGGCACGATCTTCTCTCGGAATGAATGCCACGAGAATGGTAGCAACAATAAGGTATAAAATCGAGAGGAAAGTGATGATGTGCGGCATGTCGGCAATCACTAAGAAGAAGGTTACTTTTAGGAATAAAGAAAACGCACTAGTAAAAGATATAAAGAGAAAAAGAATTGGGTACTGTACACCACTGTAGTAAAACACTATTTACACCTAGAAATTATATTTAGCATTACCAAGAAAGATTTAAAGTTTGAACCAAAGTATTTCCAAAGTTTTCATAAAAATCATATTAAGAGTTAAGAAAAGGCTGATATTGTAGTAGATATGTTAAGCTAGAAAGGACAATTCAAAATCACTCAAAAGATAAATCATTTGGAATAACTATTTATTCACCTCTAACCTCTCACCTTTACAACTACCTTATCTTAGAATCCCGGGACGGGATTCCGTTTAACGGATAGGTAATATAACACCTCGTAAAATTTTCCTACGATTAACACGTTACCATAACATAGATTAACCATTTTTACAGGAACAAATTTTTTTTTTTATTATATATGCATGACATATTATGTGAACTACTACGACATTTATGATTGACCTTTTTGTCTAGGAACGATGATTACACACAACCTTGATAGATTTAATATCACAAATATATATATTTATATTTTAAACGTTAATAATTAAAACAATACGTTTCGTTCATTTAACGTACATTATTTATATCATTCCGGAGCCTACGAAAATTCCCGAGATTGCTCACTAATATTATTAGACTGTAACCCGACTCTCGAAACTTGCCTTGTGGGCCCCCGTGACCCTATGGGCCTGAATTAATCCCAACTGCTGCTAACAGACTCCTTATTTCCTTCTTTATTTCGTTTGGGCCCAATTCACACAACCAGCCCACCAGCCATAAGCCCAGCGTGGGAATTATTTGATTTCATTTCCTTTGTTTTCTTGACGCGACCAGCCACAAACCACCTCTTTATTTTGCGATTTCTACAAACAACACCTACGTATTATTGCTCCTCTCGTTTCATCTAGTACCCTAGAAACACGAATGGTAAGAAATACACCCTCCCTCACACGTTCACTACCCTAAAAACGACCCAAGCAAACCCCGAAACTCACCTTTGGCAAATTTCACCCAACGTATCACAAACCTTCTTACGAGCCACCCAAGCCTCCCAATCACATCAAATCATCCCTACACGTCTAGGAGTGTCAGAGAATGTCAGAAACGTTCAGAGGTAAAGCCTTACACACATACGCTTTGTAATAACTTGATTGGATACTAGTAGAGGTGCCACTCCACGTTTACAAACCAACAACACTCTTCCATGTTACTTCACATCCATCTTCTCATACAAAACCTTCTATAAAACACCACCATACAAGCTCAGTCGAACACACACACACAAACGTACCATAATTCCATTTTGTGAAGTTCAAGTGTCGAATTTTGGGACAGAAGGTTTGGATCTAGTTCGAAGTATAGAAGTGAAACAAGAGTACCACGTTAGTTCGTTTTGTATCCTTGGCGTGAAGTAAACCATACCACGATCTTCTTTGTACTAATTCAATCTCTACGAACGTTTTTACCCCACCATTTTAGATGAGGTAAGACCTTGTGAACTACCTTTCTATTTATACATTTCATTATTTTGATTTTAGCACATACACTTGATATCATTATTTCGTTAATCTTAAACACGACATGTACATTTTCTTTATTAAACTACTTATTCAATAAGTCCTTAATGAGCTCCTATAACAACTTGGAAACCATACCAACGTATAAGTACATAAAAATCACATGTTCCTTTATTCCTTTGGACCTATACGAATTTTAAATTTAAAACACTTAGAATATTTTGAGTAAACTATTTTCAGAATTGATTTTTGGCCATATACTTTGGCCTCGTAAATATTAATTTTGACACATAACACCACGATTTTAAAGCTTAACCTCGTTAACCACTTAGTAAACAATTAGGAAACATATTTTATTTGATCCCATAAGCTCGTATAAGCTATTTTCCTGACCCCTTTTGATCGACCAAAACATGTTTTCATAAATACCTTATAACTTGATTTTGGGCTTAATAATCCATTAAGCTATTTTTAAGCTTTTCGTATAAGCTGACCATTTAAGCACTTTTGTAATGTTTTTGTAACATAAAAATGAACCCGAGACCAGGCCCAAACCCCTCGTAAGCCCTTTGGATCACGAAACCTTAACGGGCCTTAAAGTTAAGCTCGTTAAGCCCATTTGTAAAAATAAGTACTTTTTGAGAAAATAAGCTTTTGAAATAAACTTATCTGATTATTCTGAGCTTATAGAAAAAGTGAAAATGTTAAGTTTCAAGTTTGGTGAAATTTGGACTAACTTTGCAAAATTTTCATAACCGGGGACTAAAAGTGTAAACTTTGCAAACTTTGGGTCAAAACTGTAATTTCTGATTTTCTAAGTTTAAAACTATAAATAATGATAATTGGAGTTGAAAAAGGTAAATATTGATATTACTTGGATTTAAAATGAAACGATTGTTAACTACGGACTAACGGTGTAAAATTATATTCGTTAGGGTTAAAAGTGTAACTTTGGTAAAACTTAAAGGATTTTCTGTAAATATTATTTTATAAAAATAATATTTATATTTTATATATATATACACATGTTTAGTATAAAACTCTTATAAATTTAACTTATATATATACGTTATAAATATTCGCGTAACTATAATTAACTTTAACGATATATATATATAACGATACGTTTATTTCTTTTCTTTTAAAACTAACATCATAAGACATCGTCTACATACTTCGACTTATTCTTGATGATTTTCCATCGCACATCGAGCATCGATCATTACACTCACAAGTTATATGTATATATAACTTTGTTCTGAACTTCAAACATTTAAATGAACACGAGTTTCAATAACAAACTGAATGACTAATATTCGCGATAAAACGAGATTTAGACTATCAACTAAAATATACCATATCTTTTAGGTTGTGTGTGAAGCCGTTGCCTTGCATCGTTGAGCTTATGTTACTACCACTACTACTGTACTACTAAGGTGAGTCATAGCCCCACCTTTTCTCATTTAATTGTTTTGTAAACTCTTTGGGGGAGATACATGCTTAATTACTGTTTTATACTTTTATAAGTACTCGTTAACTATATACATGTTACTGTGATTTCATAGCCCACTCTTTAACTATTTTCCCGTGGGGGAGATACATGCTTAAAACTCGAACACAAGTCTTTTATACCGGGTATTGAAATACCGTCAGGCCAATGTTATTTGCTTAAGTTACTATTGCCAAAAGTCCCTCGATCATGAACCTTAATCACTTAAAGGGTGAACGTAAATAAATGTGGATAGTACTATTAGTGATTGACAATCCTCGTTTGGTTGTTGGAGAAAACACCAGGCGCACTTTATTGTTCTTATAAATAGGTTATTGGCAAATACCTATCTTGAGGGCCTACTACTTACCGTCATAACTTGAGATTATGATTGGCTGTTAATCGTTGAGTTTCATGAGCTTAAGGCAATAACAGGAACATTGATTTAAACTTATTGATTGTATGTGATTACAATACACTCTTAACTTGTGATTCGAACCTCATGTTAAATGGATTTATAAACCAACTAACTATTTTGGGAGTTGACCCGGTGAAGGGTAACCCAACTGACTATTTTTGAATTAATAAGGAAATCACTCATTTTCTGATTTTGATAAATCAACGATTTAAACCATGAACACTATGGACTTCCTCACACTTTAATTTGGATAATCAACTCTTATTATAAACACTGTGAACTTATAAACTCTTTGATTTTGGAAATCGATATTCGAAACTATAAACTCTATGAACTCACCAACCTTTGTGTTGACACTTTTTAGCATGTGTTTATCTCAGGTAACTATACGAGAAGGAACTTGAAGGCACGGAGTGGGCTTGTAACCCGGCATGGGCTTAAATAAACATTTTGACATATTTCAAATAGACTTGTTGTTTAAATTATGAAACATCTTGATGTCTCGAATATTTGGTATTTTGAATGAATTAAACTTTAAAGCGTCACATTTTTGTGTCGTTTTCTATGATTGTGACAAAGATCCTCGAAGTAACACCCAAAAAGTCTTCCGCTGACATTTTAAGTCTTCCGCTGACGTGACGATTTTGGGGGTGTTACAGTATTCATTGACTTGTTATTAGCAAACTGATTGTTTTTTATATCGGCGTTTATGTATTTTTGGGTGAATGCTCATAAGATTCCGACTACCTGATAATTGAGTTAAGGCGAAAACATTAACATATGTTGTTGAATTTAGTGAGTTTCTATTTTGGGGGATAAAAAGATGGACGAGTCGATTACTCAAGTAAATGTTTAGGGGAAAATCTTTCATTTGTAGTAATTCTTGTCTGATCGGGATTTTGAGTATCATCATTGGATCTGTATATTTGTTTCTTTAGATCCATCAGTTTTAGATAAAATGCAAAACTAAATCAAGTCAATTATTTACCATTTGTATTTCTATTCGGGTATGATAATGTTTTTGGGCTAACATGTGTCATGTATGGTTGTGGATAGATGGATAGTGAAGATGTTGATAAACGTGTTGAGTGGTTACAATCAGAACAATATGCTGCTGCTGGTGACATATTCGGAGAGCCACAAAAGACTGCTCGAGTTGGAGATGAATACCAAGTGCAAATCCCATCTCTGATGAACAAAAATGAGCAATTGAAACTCGTATCATCACCAGATTGTCATGATCACTTTGAGTTTGATCTGTCAATTCCTATCACTTGGATTCACAACCACCATCAAAACAAAGAAGAAACATTAATGCAAATTAAAGCGAAGGGTAAATCTGGTATTTTAGGTTCAGGAACAGATAATGGTTTACTAGCGGTTCCTTGTTTATCGGTTGAAGAATCTTGGAGTGTGATAGAACAGGATAGTTTTATTCTTGGTTTATACATCTTTGGCAAGAACCTTCGTGTTGTGAACAAGTTTATTGGAAATAAAGGAATGCCACATGTGTTATCTTACTACTATAGGAAGTTCTGTAAAAGCGATCAACACCAAAAATGGTCAACTTATCGCAAGAAAATACTCATAAAGTGTTCACCTGGAAGAAAGTTTCTCAAAGGTTGGAGGCAACAGGAGCTTATGTCTCGCTTACTTCCTCATGTCACAGATGAATGCAAAACTCGCCTGACGCAGGTATTTTTCTTTCTATTTTTTGTACTACACTTCTACGAAAAAAGATTGATTTTCTTATTGAAAAATGGTTTCTTTTAGGTCATTAGTATATACGAAGAGAGAAAACTATCATTTGAGAAATATGTATTCAATTTGAGGGATACAGTGGGAATTGAACTTCTTGTAGAAGCCGTAGCCATTGGCCAAGAAAAGGACCTTACTACAATGGAAAAGAAGCGGTCAAGAAAAAAATGGAGCGTCACTCATTTAAAACCGGAGAAATTATTGATATTTTAAAGGATAGAATAGGACTAAGCAAAGCAAGGTTAAATGAGGTCTTCTGGGAAGGTGTTTAGCCTCTGCTTTTGGCAAGAGGATGGCGCTCTGAGCAGCCTACAACTTATGCCTTAAAGCCTTCTTTGGTGTTTCTTGCACCTGGAGTAGCAAAGTTTTCAAGAAGGGACTTAATAAAAGGAAGTCAATATTTTGACTCATTCACTGAACTTCTGAATAAAGTTGCATCAGAACCACAGCTTCTAGAAAGCGAACATGAACAAAACTCGGAAGATAGTCAAGATTTGATGCTATATACAATTGTCGATACTAGTTTGGTTGGGCTTGTTAAAATGAGAGAGTTGACAAGTGTGTCTGATTCTGAACATGCTGATATGCAAACGTCATCTACTATTTCTGGAGGTATCAAACAAGACACGACAGGAGAATCACATAAGGAAGATGCGAACCAAAGTGTTGCTGAATCATCTGACTCTGAAACTAGTAATGTAAACAAGGACATGGCTAACCATCTTGATCCAGTAGTTTCGGCCATTCTAAACAAGAAAACGGATTTGGTGAAATACACACTTGTGGATACGAGTTTGGTTGGCCTCTTTAAAGTGAGAGAGATGAGAAGTTTGTATGATTCAGAACCCACTGATAAGCAAGCGTCGTCTAGTGTTTCTGGAGTTGTTGATTCACCTGATTGTGAAGCTAGTGCTGTAAACAAGGATGCGCCGAACCATCTTGATCCTTTGGCATCAGGAATTGTAAACAATAAAAAGGTTCTGTCTCTCAACGAGCAACTAGTAAGAAAACTGAAGTTGGTTATCAAACAAAAACCAAAACACCACCTTGTTAGTAAAACTACTAATGGCTACTCGGGTGGTGAAGCTGAATCAATGGAGGATCCACGTCCTAAGAAGAAGCGAAGAAAAAGCTTAGATATAAATTTTAACAACCCTCAAGTGTGTCCCCTTTCAGATGGAGATAACTCATTGGTTTCTACTAAACCATTGGTTTCCCCTGAAACAATCGCAAACCATCAAGAGTTGTCAAGCCTTGGTGCTAGTAATGGTCAAAGGCAGGGTACAAGAAACCGTCCACTGACCATAAAAGCATTGGAAGCTCTTGCGAATGGATTCTTGGACCTTAAAAGTAAGAGGAAAGTGTCAGAGGATAGGGCACCTAGGCGTGTTCATGCAAAAACGGCTCTTGTCGCAAGTTGTGGTGCACCTACATTAAAGATCACATGATGTTGATTTGAAGCTCAGAACAGCTTGTAGTCAAATAGTTCTTTTACAGTTGCGGATGTTGTAACAGTCTAAAATCTGTGAGTTTGTCATCGAGTTTTATAGGACTCATATTTAGATAGAATATAAACCTTCAAAACAACATCATAACATTTGGATCAACTATGAACTTCATTTTTACCTCCAACCTGTTGTCTATCACATTTCTCTTCTAAGGTTCTGTCTCAGTTAGAACAAAACGTGATGGCGTAGTGTTTAATGATGCTTTTCACATTGTCAGTGATCTTCAAAATGAAAAAAGTTGACACGACACAATGACATATCGCCTAAGAATGTGTTGGTTCTTCTGTAGTTGCTATTTTTGCTTATCTAGTTGGAGTAGGAATTTTTGTAAACCAGTTAAACTTGTAATGCGTAGTCGACTAGTCTAGCATTATTTTTGTAAATGAAATTATTTTGGGCCGATTTACTAATGAGCCCAGTTATCAATCTGTAAGATATTTGAAACTGAGCCCAATTAAAGCTGTTATTTATCATTTAAAACACAATAATATATATTTAAACGTGTGTAAGAATAATCTGATCTTTGCTGCTCATATAATTCATAAACCATGTGTTCATTCATAGTCCATAGATGAAATATTAACAATTCAATAACAAATATAGTAACATTAGAAAGTACAATGTTATAATATGAATCCTTATAATATAAAATCCTTACAAAACAAATAATAAAGTAGCTCACGTAAGCTACATATATACATCTAATCACATCATCTATTACATCATTAACTTGGTTCCACTAAGATGAAAGTGAGATTTATACTTTCAAACTGTGACTCTGTTGAAGGTCATGACCAGGTACACTCTCAGTCAATTGTTTAAATATGATTTTGCATGATCTAGTAAGGATATTAAAGGGACCTTGAGGTTTAGACTTAGTCACTTAGGTGTAACAGAGTCATTAGCCTCACCTTTCTTAGTATGTGTATTACTATCATGCCATGTCAACAACAATATTTCGCCACTTTTTTTTTCCTTAGAAGCACTAGTATTATGTTCACTAGACATATCTTCCTCAAACTCTTCTATTGTTGCCCTAATTTGTCCTGATGACATTTTGTAATAATTAAGCTTAGTATAATCATGCTCTATACATACACTATTTAATAGAAACTTAAAATAATGGTAGCCATACAACACACATACTCATCACATCCCAATGTATACAACCCAATATCTAAACAACTCATGGGGCTTAAATAGTGATAAAAGACAGGCTCATACTCACCTATTGATATAGTCATTTTAAGTATAGTGTTTATTTTTTCGAAGAAATGCTTAGGAAAGTATTTCCCCGAGTCGTTCTCCCAGCGAAGGTGTGAATGGAATTTCGAATTCCCGATTCGTGAAACGTGCCGTGAAAATAGTAAAAAGTGATTTGGATGAGATTATACTAATGAATAAGTAAATGAGGCACAATTAACTAATTAAGCACGTAAATCAAATAAGGAAACTTAAAACGTAACGAAAAATCGAAATCGAAAGCTTAAACGTAAAATAAACGTCAACGTACGAAATAAAAAGTGAATTTTGAGCTATACTACTCCTACGGACTTGAAAATAATTTTGAAAAGTTAAAAATGATAAAAGAAAATTTTGAGAAAAAGAAAAAAAAAATTTTTTTGACTTTTTATTTATTTTTTATGAATTAAAAACTATTTAACTAATTAAAAATTAAAAGAAAATGCAAATAAAGTGAGAAAAATGAAAAATAAATTTTGAAAATTATAAAATAACTAAAAAGTAATTTTAAAACTAAAAACTAATTTTTTTGGCTTTTTGTATAATTTTTGGGAATTAAAAACTATTTAATCTAATTAAAAAATTCAAATTAAATTCAAAATAAATGAGAAAAATGCAAATTAAATTTCTAAAATTCTAAAATAAATGAAAATAAATTTTAAAAATATTTTTGGATTTTTCTTGGCTTTTTCTGATTTTTTTGGATTTTTTGGTAATTAAAAAGTATTAAAAATGGAATAAAAATGAAAATAAAATAAGAAAAATAGCAAATAGACTTGGAAAAATATGAAAAATTCAGGGAAATTCTAATTTAATATTCTAAAGCTAGGAAAAATATAAAAAATGAAAAATAAGCATTGTAGGTACTGTTTAGCTTAAAATTGCTTATGGAAAAGTGCTTATTAATAAGCAGTGTTGACCACGGTTGACCCAAACTTAACCAATTGATTCAGAGACTAAAATGAGCTTGTAAGAACAGTAAAATGACCAAATGATACTCAGAAACACAAAGAAGCACTAAAACAGGTCCAATAAGCAATAAGCACAAGCAGATAAGCAAGAGGCCAAATATCAACCGAAACAGTTATTATAAGCAATATTAAGCTCAGATAAACCAACAAACTCCGAGTATGATCAATATTAAGCACTTACAGCCCTAATGAAAATCACAGAAAAAAGGTTCCAACTATTCAACTAGAATAAGCAATAAACCTGAGTAAATAAGCTGAGAATGGCAAACTTAGGGGGGCAAACTGTTTATTGACCAGCTGAGACTAGTAACCCACCAAAAATTCTGATTTCCAAACTAATTAACTAATCTCAAAGTAGCCTAGAACTTGGTTGAAAAACTAATGCACAGAGCATTATTTAAGCCAAATAGTCAACTTTGATCCAAGATTCCAATAAGCAAACAGTTATGAAATTAAGATTTTCTTTCTGATTACTATACTCTTACTGCCTATCTTCTAAAAATAGCAAATCAAAATTATTTCCAATCAATATTACAACCTATGAGTGTTCACAAATTTAGAAAAATCTGAGTTTAAGACTTGGTTTGACTTTTTGATTTTGAAACTACTTTGACTAGTATGAATTTTAAATGCTAACTTCTAACTGAAACTATGGTAATAACCTAGTGTATGAATTAAATAATCTGAATCACAAACTTATGCATCTACTAGAGTAATTATGCAACTAAATCTATAACTGATGATTAAATGAAAAGATAATTTGACTTTTAATGTTATGTACTACTGATATTATGTTTGACTAAGCTTATATGCAACCTAAGTGACTAACCTATACTAACTGATAAGACTTAACCCAATAGCAACCCTCAAATCACCTCAAATCCAAACACCCCTTAAGGTGTGACTGTCACTACTCAAACCTTACTCAAATCAAGTCTAATGTAATCCAATCTCAACCTAAGTTATCCACTATGTTCTAATAACATCAAAATACCTCAGAAACACAGAAAATCAAACACAAAACACCATAGTTACATAGATCCAAGATGTATCAGATAATGAAACAGTAATACTCCAAAATCAAACAAACTAAAGCCTAAATGAAATTTAAACAGAGATATAGCTACAAACAATAAACAGAAATAAGCAACAATAAAATGATTTAAACTACTATTAAGCTACTATTGCATAACTGAATTGAAAATGAGTGAAACTTACAAATGAAAGCCCCCTCAGCATGAAAAGAGGGGGTTCACTATGCTTGCCTGTCTTTTGACAGGCCAAGTGGACACCTCCTCGGCTGCCTAATCTCCAAATAAGTTGAGCTTATTGCACAATAAGCTATTGACCATAATCACCAAGCAGAATTCAAACAGGATTGAAAAGAATTTAAAACAAACACCAACTATTTTAAACTCAAATATATGAATTACTAAAAAACAGATTTGAAATCACTAATGATTGAAAAGTAAATTGCAATGAAATTAACTGAAAAATAAGAATTATATTAAAATTTTAAATCTGAGTACACTTGAAAATTGAAATACAATAAATTTAGAATTACTTAAACTAATCCTATTCCTACTCCTAAAAACCTAACAACTATACATGATATGAGAGGGGGCTATTTATAGCCTGAGCTTGAGAAGTAGCCAGGTCATCTATCCGTGTCCTTGTGTTTCTTTTGATCCTTTCTGAGCCGTTGGATATCTTCTAGTCATTTCCAATTATCCTAAGCCCTTGGATGAAATGATGTGATATGACCGATCCTCCGTGTGTGATGTTATTGTCCCACGTGTCACCCTCTGATATCCCCTGACATTCTGTCACAACTCACCATTTCAGGTCATTTCGGGAACTTTGGAAAAACACTATTCATAAATCACTATTCATCAAAACACTATTCATCGTTTTACTATTCATCATTTTCGAGGTCATTTTGATATTCTGAGAAACATTTGGGAAATTTACTATTCACTAAACACTATTCATTTCCGGAAAAGTTTTCATCATTCACTTGCATTACTCATTTCATCGTAAATTTAGTTTACGGGTATTCAAATTCGCGTAACCGGATTGGTTTAGGTGCGAATTCATTTCATTAGTGCTAAGGACACTGCATACGGACTAGAGACAGTCTGCATATCATCATAACAGCATTTTCATGTTATACCACTCTCAGGATTTTCAAATTACTATATTCAGTACATTTAACGTTTTTACGTATAAGTATTTATAGTAAACGTTAACACCCGGTTTATACACGACGAATATATCTAAATATTCCCACGATGGTCCCGACATATTTTTATATCCATTTTAACATCATAAAAGTTATAACATTCAGTTACCCAGTATTTTGGAAATTTATTTTATTTATAACGTACGCGTATGAATATAACGACGGTTTTCGTGAAAACTAAACAATAATCACCCGATCACTCAGTAAATGTACCCAACATATTTTTAATATGTTTTTAACATTATTATAACATTATTTCATCCCGGTTAACTTTGTGGACGTTTATTTCTATTAAACCCGATACCCGATTTTAACGAATAACACGTAATAACACTTAACGCTACACCAAATTCCTAATTAAATACCAAGTACCCTACCCCCCCCCCCCCCCCCCTTCTACCCTTGAAAAACCAGCCCATGAGACCACCCTTTTAACCTCTTGCATTAATTCTCTATTACTTAACTAATAAACTCTAAAAACCATACTTTACCAAATTACTAGAATCATAACATACCTTTTGAGCTAAGATCATTTTTCATCTCATCTTCTTCCATCCCATCTTCAAACCCACGACCCAAATTGATTACAAAGATCAAGTGATCATTTTTCATAAGTTAAAACACAAAACTTGTTCATTTTACAAGCCTAATCAAGAATCAAGCAACAAAAACACAAGAACATCAAGCATAATCATCCAATAATCATCTCATTTTGTCAAGTAAGTTTTCATCTTTATTTTTTCATGGATCATCCTATTTTTACATGTATTACATAAGTATCATGCTAAAAACCATGTACAAGTAGCTATACCACACTTTATTTTGGCTAAAAAGAAACATACAAACCCTAACTTTTTAGTTATGAATCTCCTTGCTCTAATAACTTGGTTAGGAGCCCATGGCACCTTAAGAAGGTGTATGGTAAGATTAGATTAGCTATGTGGTGATTACAAGAGGTTTGGTGATGGTAGAAATTAGTTATAAACCTTGAAAACTTGATTTGGAACCTATTTTAGACATGCTGTCCCGTTTTGTAAAAATCTGGAAAATCAGTAAACACCAAGGAAACTTTGGCAAAATTTTTAGAAAATACTTTCAAAAACGAATCCGTAGGCGAAAGAACGGATTAAAAAGAGTTAATAACGAAGAAGTTATGATTTTTGCAAGATTGTTGACGAAAAGTATTTTCTGGAAATTAGTTGCTGTTGGACGTTTTTCGTCGGTCAAAAAGAGGCTTTAGACTTAACCCGGAGGAGCCGAGCTTTCCAAAATATATTACTACATACTAAGACGTAACCGTGGACATAAAGAACAAGTAAAACGGACAAGTAACGACAAAGATATTCACGTTTGAATATCGGCTAAAACCACTTTATATTTGACAGCTTTTATATAAATTTGGCACAAAAACTACGAAGTACATTTTTGAGCTAGAAGTAATATTAAGTACCAAGCTTTATAACTAATGTAGTATTAGTTATTACGAGTATATTTTCATCATTTCAAGGATTACAACCCAAGGATTTCAACGCTAACATGGAAACATACGATATATATATATAAGTATATATATATTACAACTAGATTATTATATTTTCTAATAGCAATATTTTTCCAAATTCTTGGATTATATATTTTGATAACACAAGTGTTTTTCCAAAGACTAGAGTGGTATAGAAACATGAGCATGGACATTCATAACATCATTTGGTGATCTAAAGTAGATCGTTCATCATTCATCATAGGTTGCGGCAGTTAACCGTGCATTGTTGTCCTTAACATTCCGTTGCATTGTGCTATTACTTCGAGGTGAGTCATAGCCCCTACTCTTTTAATTGTTCTATCAACTCTTTGGGGGAGATACATGCTACTACTTGCTTACTTGTACGGATTCACATAACATTATACTTGATTACATTATACTTGATTACATTATACTTGATTACATTATACTTGATTTCATTATTCTTGATTACATACATACATGATTGATACATGCACACATACTTACTATTATACTTTGGGAAATGACACCCAGTAATGATACATACATACAGACTTCCAATGGCCCCAGATTTAGTTCTGGGCACAACCATGGAGACATATATACTTCCAATGGCCCCAGATTAAGTTTCTGGGCACAACCATGGAAGTATACATACTTAGGTGAGGTCTTCGGAGATGAAGTGTAGACTCACTACTAATTGCTTAACTGTTGTTATGAACTTATACATATCTTAATCATATTATTTTGTAGCAGTGGGTTGTAAACACACAGGTTACAAGTCTCTTATGGCGGGACTTGCAACTGAGTGGATTTACGATGCCTTTGCTGTGTGAACATTCTTTATAGGCTTTTCATCTGAACTAAGACAAACTCTATGAACTCACCAACCTTTGTGTTGACACTTTAAGCATGTTTATCTCAGGTTAGAAAGGCGATAGCAGGTTTGTGGAGCTGAGAGTCTTAGGGCATGCTTTTGGAGACTTTCACTTTTATCGTTTACCATTCGATACACTTTAAAAACTTATGTATTATTCTACTTTGGGATCTTTGTTTTGTAAACTATGACTTTTATCTATTCGAATGGTAACTTTTCAAAAACGTCTCATTTAGAGTTCGTTTTCTATATCTTGTACTTTGTGCCCTGAAGTAGCATCCCAATAAAACAGTCTTCCGCTGCGGTATTTTGGGGGTGTTACACATTCTCTGTCATATGTCAGAGTCTTCTAGAAGCCAAATGATTAGGTAATAATTACTTACACGAGGGTAATTGGGGTAATTTGGGATTCTAGGGTTCATGTTCTGGGTTTGGTAAAAAAAATAGGGGCGGGAATGATTTTGGAATTGGGGGTGTTTATTTTGTTATAAAAATGTGGTCGTTGACCGGGTTTTGGGTAAAAGGTTTGACCGGGTGGAAGTTGGGTCGGGTTTAATTAACAGGCCAGGAAGTGGGATTGGGCTTTGGTGTGGTTAAGGGCTTGGAGGGTTTTTGGATTGGATTTACACTATAGATCCGGTTAGGTTTAGTATTAGGATTTGTGAATTTTGATAAGGACTAGTTTTGCACAATCCGAAATTTAGAAGGCCAAATCTGAAAATTATTCAAAGTTTCTCCCAAGTGTATATTTTGTAATTCTCTGAATTATCAAGGACCACTTCTGACTTTTCTCTGACTATTTCTTCAAGGGACTAAATTTGTAAATATCTGAAAGCTGAGGGAGTGAAATCGCCAAATACTCAAACTTTGCTCAGGGACCTTTTATGCAACTTTGGGAATTCCTGAGGGTTTCTTATGACATTCTGAGCTTTCCTTAGTCATTTTGCTTCCCCGGCTCCGGCTTTGACCTTTTTCCCATCTCGTGCTCGTTTTTGTCGGTTTTTCTTTGTTTTTGTTTATTTTTCACATATCCGTACCTTCACATACACAAATAAAAAAACAAACGTTCTCTTGGCATATTTGGTTAGTATTTGGTGTATTTGGTCTGATTTTTGGTCTAAAAAGGATGTGTGATTAAGCACTCATCACCTATGCATCCTAACTATTTGACCATCTTATCTAACTCATGAACCGAGAAAACTTCAATATCAAACCTCATGAACAGAGAAAACTTTAATATCAAACCTATCAAAAATGTCTTCTTGACCACCAACGTATTGTCTATTAAGAAACCTCCTAAAGGTCCCAACATGGTGTTTGCGTATGGTGAACAAATGTGATGCATACTCTGGAACAAAGAATTAAAAATACAAAGATTACTTAGTAAATCGACAAAAATACAAGTAAATAACAAGGGATTTATACAAAATATAACTCAAATCAACAGGATTTCAAGTAATTACCATATGCCTTCTCGCATTTCATTTCTAACTCTTCTAATGCTTGAATTACCCTTAGCCGAAGGAGAGGCTGGATGGAATTAAGCTCGACCAGCGGGAGAGGAAGCATGATCAATCCGATCTTGTTTCAGAAGCTGGTAGAGAGTAGAGAATAGAATAGGCCGTGATGCCGGGGGAGAGATTTTTTATCTTGAGTTTTCTCATCTAATCATCTTCCATGTTGTTAACACAATTGTTTACATAGATTTGTATAATGATAAACACAAGTTCAAGATTATAGTTAGAGAAATGATGAGGATGAGCAATGAGAGAAATTTAGGTGGGTAGGGCGGGAATAATGTTGTTAAATGATGAAGGCCCGGTCTTGTGTAAGTAGGAGGGAGAAAAATACAAAATCATGCAATTACAAAAAAGCCTATCATGCGTGTCTCTCGAGTTAACGAGGAAACCTAACATCAGTTAAGATTTTGGACTATGAGGTGTGAAAATGACCATGTTGAGGACTAAAATGAACAAATCCTAGATATCAGTATCAAACGCAATCTGCCTTAAGTTTAGGGACCAACAGTTTAATTTTTTGAGTTTTAGTCCTATCAACATCTAATTATTTCAAGCGTAAAAAAGATGGAGTGGTATATCGAAGACTTGAAGTGCAATGACACATTTTATTAGAAATGTGCAAAGTACCTAATTCAGTTTATTTTCTTTCTTTTTTAAGTTTAAAATAAATAAATAAGTAAATAAAATAAAGAAAAAAAGAAGTTTATTTTCTTTCTTATAAATTTAAATCTAAGCATGTCAATTGATTCATTCAGTGGAATTCGTGAGCCAGCAACCACCTCCGGCCACCCACAACAACCACCAAGATCCGGATACCACCTCTACCGCAAGCATACCTCAGCCCACCTCTGTCATCGTCTTCATCAGCATTTCCAGCCACCATGATTTCTATTTTCTTTTCTTTTTATTTCTTTTTTTTATGTATGCTTTTGTGTTTTTCTAATACAGCAGTTTATTTCTTTTAGATGTAAAGATTTGATACTAATTGAGTTGAGTTAAGATAACTATTTGACATAAATGATTGTTATTATTTAATTTTGTTTGTTCATGACGAAATATGATGCACACGTGTGGCAAACAAGTTCCCAATGATATTTATAGCATCAAAAAGTTCTTAGATACAATAATTTTGTAGGATGGGTTTTCCTAACATATGCATGTTTATTAAATACGCATTTTTATAAGAAAATGCATTTAATTTTTATTAAATATATTCAAAATCTTAAATTTAATAATATTTGATTTTAGTTTTATATAAGTTTAAATGTGTGCTTATTGGGAACATTTGAAATATGAAGCAAACGTGTGTCAAAAGTGTTAAACATATGAAAAAAAGCCATAGATTCGGAGAAGGGGGAAATGATTCTTGTTCATCTTAAAATAAAATGAGTTTGGAAATTTTTGTTGAAAATGTTGTTTATAAGTTTTTACTTTGAGATAAATATTATTAGTTGTGGTGGTGAAGGAGATTATGAAGAACAAAAGGTGTTTGGATTAAAGTAACTGTTGGAACACAGGTTTACTAGATTAGATATCCCGCCCCTGAGACACACAAAGTCAGAGATCGTTGGAGCATTTAGAAGGCCCTTGTACTGCATACGGAGCCTTTCCAAGGGAGAAATCACGCCTCAATCACCATAAGTTTTAGCATTTCATGTTTAATTTCACATTTCGAATTCATGGCTTGTATAAACATTGTTTCGAGTGTTCTATTGAATATGATTGGCTAAGCACCTCTGGTGCTAGCCTAATTATGAATCCTTTATTGCTTTAATTATGTTTTCGTACTTTTCTTAATGCTTTTACGTGTGTGCATGTTTAGTTTATCTTGTGACCCTTTAATTACGGTAGTTTAGAACACCCGGTTATACCTGGTATGCTGGAGGAAATGACCATAGGATCCCGGCATAGTTGGATTGCAAGGATATGGTTGGGATGACAACTAACCATGGACCTTGTGTGCAAATTGACCATAGGACCACTTTCTGGGGTGGAGGAACTTAAGTAGTTAAGGTATGGCCTATGAACGTGACAATGGGCCATAAAAGATAAGTCTGGCATGTAGTGGCACTTAATGACTCAAACCCGTCTACCGTACGTCGGCTTACTAGCATGTGGTTCCCGGCAAGATTCGAGGGAGATAGGCTAGGGAACTTGACCATATGAACCTAGTGAGATATGTCCACCCCACCTAAAGCATAAGATTAGTTTAATAGGAATCATGATTACAAGAGATTTAGGAGGAGTAATTAGGTTAGCACATTTCTCTCTTATTGCTCACAACCTTACATTTATTTGCGTTCGTTATTTACTTTTATTTCATTTCTATTAATCAATCATTTCATCTTTAAAATTAGTTTTATTTAGTGACATTAGACTTAGATATAATCCGCACCACATAGCTCTTGGGACGACCTCGGAGTTACCATTACTAGCCTACACACGATCGGATTCTCTGTCCGTTAGTGCATAAGGTAAACCTAGGGTAAAAAGGAGACTTTATAAAAATTAAAACCTGGTCAGAAATCCTGCATCAAGTTTTTGGCGCCGCTGCCGGGGAGCTATAATTAGATTTTTTATTGAAGTTTTCATTTTTAATTTTTGTTTTATTTCTCACGATTTTGTGTAAGTTTCAGGAATCATGGAAGCAGTCAACATTGAGGCAATGACTCTTGAAGAGTATCTAGCTATGACTCAGGCTGAGCAAGGACCAGGCCTGGTGAGACCAATCATTGGGGCTAATGTTCGGTTCAAAATAAAAGATCAATTTATGAGAGAGTTACGTGAAAAAATCTTTTCTGAAGGCATTGACGAAGACGCTTATGAGCATATTGGACATGTTCTATACATCACTAGCCTCTTCAATATACAAGGTGTTTCACATGACGCTGTTATGTTAAGAGGATTCCTAATGACACTCACTGGAGCTGCTCGAAGATGGGTTGATCGGTTGACAGGAGGAACAATCAACACGTGGAATCTCCTGAAAAATAGGTTCATTCAATGATATTGCCCCCTTCCAAAACGGAAAACAGTTAATGGAAATTCATAACTTCAAGCAAGAAGCTGACGAGACATTATACCAAGCTTGGGATAGGTATAATGATCTCCTTTAAAAATGCCCTACTCATGACTTGAACAAACAGCAGAAGGTGAACCTTTTCTACAAAGGAATCAATATCGCGACTAGACAAATGCTGGACTATTAGGGGTCGATCCCTGGAAAAACTCCTGTTCAGGATCTTGACTCTATTCAGGATATGGCAAACCACTCTCAGAAGTGGCATGAGGGCGACAGTAGCAGATATATGAACGGAAGTGTTGAAGGTATGAACGCTTTGACCAATAAATTTGAAAATCTTGGAAGGGAGATGAAGAAGATTAAAGAGAATATTCATGCTATACAAGTTGGATGTGAAACTTGTAAAGGAGCCCACCTGGCCAAAGACTGCCCGCTAAAAGATGAGGTTAAGAGAATGGAGGAAGTCAAGTATGGTGGAATTAACAAACCATTTCAAGGATTTGGAGCCAATGAAGCCAAATACCGGGTGGGACCTCAAGGATATTATACTAAGATTGATGACAAAGCTCCAAAGAAAGCTAGCCTCGGAGATTTGGTCAACAAACATATCGAGGAATCTACTAGGAAAAGAAACCTGTTTAAGGAATGGATGAACCAAATAAAAGAAGATACTGATAGAAATGTACGGAACCAGGAAGCCGCAATCGAAAATTTGAAAACACAGGTTGGGCAATTGACTAAAGACTTCGATTCAAGGAGAGCAGATGCTGGGACTTGTAAGGCGGTCTTCACAAAGGATGAACATGAATATGAGCAACAAAGCACCAACCTAACTGAAGAGTTTTGTGGAATCAACTACTTACAAGAAAAGGACGAGTTGTGCGCAGAAGCTCTCCCCTGCTAACTTCCTGTAAAAGAACGTAATCCAGGAGACTTCCTTCTACCTTGCACTATCGGTAGCTTTAAAATTCTTGCTGCTGCTGATTTAGGTGCAAGCGTTAATATTATGTCTTTCTCATTGTTTAAAGAGTTAAACCTAACTAATATGAAAGAAACAACAATGATTCTTGAAATGGCTGATACGACTAGATCTAGGCCTAGCGGGACTATCAATAACGTGCTCATTAGAACTGGTAAACTCCTTTATAAATATTAAAATATGGTCAGAGATCCTGCATCACTTAGGGGGGAATAAGAATGTTGTCCAGGTATCACAACATATGCTAGGAAGGGTTGTGATACTTGTACTAGTATATATACCTTTACTAGTCTCACTAGTAGAGTGTGTGTTCATTAATAAACTTTACATTTCCCACACCATTCTCTCTTCCTCTCTCTACTCTCTCTCATCACCACCACCATGGGTGTGTTTGGCTACTCCGGCCGACCACCTGACACCACTAATATCAACCTAAACTAGTGAGACAATTGTTCCTAGAATTGGTATCAGAGCTAACCAGGTCATTAGTTTAGGTTTGTTTTTGGTGTTTTCATGTCAACTGTCAAGTTTTTATCAGTCCATATGTCCAACTCAGTCATGGTTTTCTGGTCAAAATATTTCAGTCCGAATCTATCTCTTTTGGTGTCAAAATCTGTTTCTTGAATCCAAATTTTATTGTGTTTATGTTACATACTGATTCTTAACAAGATTAAGGTGGTTTCATATTAGATTTGTGGTCGGATTCAAGATTTTTGGTTGGCTTTGAGTGTTTTAAGCTTTTTTAGATCCGAAAAAATGTTGCACCTTTTATGCTTGGAAATCAAGTCTCGCATACCACCTGCGACAGCAGCCTACGACAGCAGACTTGCAACAGTAGAGTTGTAATAGTAGATGAGTTGCGACAGCTGAACTGCGAAAGTTTTGTTACCCACAAAAATTCGAAAAGAAATGTTGTCCAAATTGTCTCATGACCTACGAGACTTAAGTCGCAACCTTGTTTCTATATCTCTTAAACAAATCTTAGTCTCGTATTGTTTACGTGACCAGATTTGTTACGAGACCACCACAAAGACTATGAGATATCACAAGATACCCAAAGTCATGGGTTTGACTGTTGACCAAGATTAACAGAACCTCTATCAGTCCATATATACAATTAAGAAAAATTCAAAACAATTATTAATAATAGAAAACATCAACGTTACCGCAACAAAAAATTCGTCACAGTCCCAACTCATTACAAACTATATCCTACAGCCTCACAACACTTCCCAAATCATAGTAATTAAAAGAAAAACACAAACACAATTCGATTACAAAATCTTAGGTTTTTTGCTTAAATATATGAAGATCTTTAAAGATCATCTATAACAACTCATCACAGATCTGCGACATACAAAACAAAAGACATACAAAACCTACCCGAGGTCTCCTTAGAGAGATCTTGAAGAGATCAATGTGCTACCGTTCGTCTTTGTTTGATCTTGGTTTATGATTATGATTGTGTGAAGTATCTTGGAGGAATAAGGATGGATTTGGTTGGTACGTTTTGTGGGAGGTATAAGGATATTTATATTTGTTTTTGTGTTATGGCTACTTCGTTTCATTTGTGAGGAAATAAAGATGTGATGCGTATTGATTATTTCGTGGAGTGATAAGGTAGGATATTGTAGGTTGATAATTTATCCGTGTGTTTTGGTTGAAAAAGGAGCAATTTGATGTGTTTATGTGATTGAATGTGAAGGAGGTATAAAGGACCTACGTCATTTTTGATTTAGGAGATACAAGGGAGTTTGATGTGCTATTTGTTAGTGCAAGTTTTAAATTTATAAGGATGAGTTACCAAATCTAGAAACAACACATACGAGCAAGTGTACTCGTCCGTTATAGCAAGATATGATGGTAAGTCGGGATCGTTCGCAGGGATTTGTGAGTGAATCGAAATATAAGTCTAAAATTAAATCTCTAATGTACGCAAATATGATAATAACCAAATTCAATAAATTAAAAACTACACTTGTTTAGACTAGTTTTCTACTTAATGACACAAATGATTGTGATAACTTTTGAAAACATGTTGGTTGAGATAATTAGATGGTGATCTAATCTACTGTTTCTACAAGGTTAACCTTCGTCAAGATTTTAGTTCATAAAAACAAGCTTTAGGTGTAACCCAATCAATTCAAGATCTATCCAAGGTTCATAAGGTATGGTGGATATCTTAAACACAAGACAAACTTTTATTACAAATCAAATACTCTTAGAAAATAGTCAATACAAAAGGTAACCTCTTCATAGACAAAAATGTCACAATCATTTATAAACATTTAAACTTTCGTCCTACTAAAGGTTTACAAACAATCCGATTTGATGTTATAAAAGAATTCTCATTACAATCATACTTCTTGTTTCTTTGTTTAGTCAAGAAAAATTATGGTGAAAAACAATCATTCATAGACAAATGATTATAACTAGTTGAGTAACAACAAATCTTTCGACCTTTGAAACTATTATCAATTAGTTAATCTTGGCTAAGCAAATGTCACGATGAAACTTAAGGTACAATTGGTTCTTAGGATTGATTTGAAATTGAATTAAAACATGTTATCACAATCATCACTATCACTAAATATCAAACATCATCAAAACAAGTGTAAAAAGATTACTAGCCACTCATAGCAAACATGCAAATAAACTCAGAATATTTAACATTAGAATCCATGGTTATAAGTCTTACAATGCTTTGAAATTGATAACAAATGACAAGGTATTGATAACCTAAGTGTTGATGATGATTTCTTGAGATTTTCGGACTCCAAATGTTGCTTCCTTGGTCCTCCAAAGTTCCTAGTTCTTTCTGCACGAATTTTCCTCCTTAGAGAGCTAGAAGATGATAATAATTGTGTGTAGTAATGAGAGTGAATGGTATCTTCAATGGTGTGTTAAGTTATGCACTTTTGAGGTCCTTATAGGCTTGTCCAACACTCTTGGTAATAAATAGGGACTTAAATGCTTGAACTTGGACAATAAGACACTAAAAAGGGCCTAGAACCATGGGACAAAAGACCAAGATTCGTGCACAAAAGTTGGCAAAAACATGCAGAAGTGGTCATCCGATCGGTTACGGGTTGATACCGATCGGATGGAAAATGGTCATTATAGCAATCCGATCGGTTTCAACCCAACATATCGGATGGTAATTCCTGGCTTCTTTGGACTTTGACTTTTCCTTGTGTAGTTCTTTATGTACTATCCAAACTTGATTAACTTCTGAACTTGGAACTTTGAGATGACAAAACTTAGGTTCTTATATGAATTACTTCATAGATTGGACTTTTGAGCTCGGGAATCTTCGTATAATCGCGTATACTTCATTTTCTTCACTTTTTCTCCATTTTTCCTGCATTTGGCTACATATGCTACAAAAACATACTTTGATACGATTTAGTGGCAAAAGCATATAAAAACAACCAAATAACATACACAAAAATACTAATAACGCTTATAAAAACATGTTAACTTTGAGCGTTATCAAATCCCCCACACTTAAACTTTGCTCGTCCTCAAGCAAATCTAGAAGAAAACTAAATATCCACATGGTAACCAAAAATGATTAGAAAAATGTGATGCAAATCCACCAAGTACAAGTACAAGTACAAGATAAGATTCATCTTTTTTTTAAGCTTGAATGGTGAAAAATCGAGATGTTTGACAATACCCAATGATTTTCTTGCTTGATTAACATTTCTAAACACCTCACGAAAAAGGAACGAAGTATAATTCACTCAATCACTCGTTTATTTAAGAAGTGGAGTATATATAAGAGAAATCACACTCATTGCTCAGTCATGATCTAATTATTACCATAGGCTTGTACAAGAAACAAAACTACACCGCAATGGCGTAAGCACCAAGTCTACATATCAAAGAGGTCTTTTATTCGGGTTGTAATGTAAGGCTTTGGATTGTACCAAGCTTATGTTCAAACATCTCATACAAAAACACAATAGATTACTGGCGCGAGTTCTTGATTACTCAAAAACCGGATGGTCACTACAATATTCTTGCACTTGACATTCTCACAAAGCCATTACAATATCCGGATAGATAGAGTAATTTGATAAGGGTAGGGATAAGGCATGGGAATATTTATGAAATTGGCTTTAAAAGAAAAATAAAATAAAGTCTAAGTCTCATTGTTGCTAGTCACCGAACAGACTACTAACCCGTAAATAGTTATAGCTACAATCTTCCTCTTCTTCAAATAACGATACATCGATTTGCCATAATAATATTTTTCATACGTAAGCACATTGGCTAACAACATATCACAAAATTCTCTTTATTCACATATATAGCACATTTGCTATAATTGTCACCTTATAGTTACAATGACTTTTTTTTTTTTTTTTTTTTTTTTTTTTTTTTTGCAAATAAACTCCCCCAGACTTCGCATAAGCATCACCACAACAATACAAATAAGAAGCTGCAGTCTCCGTCTTTGTCGGAATGACACACACATAATTGGTGAAGTGTGGCTAACTAATAATCATCAGAAACTATCCAACAACCAAGCAACTAACAACCCACCATTTAGACTTTGACAAGGGTTAGGCTAAGGTTTAAAGTGTAAAATATTTTTGTATTTTTCTGGATTTATCAAAAACGAAAAGGATGGCTCAAAGGGTGTAACTAAGGGTATCTAGCGCTAAAAATGAACGCTAACAAAAGGGTTAAAAATTGGAAATTAACTAATCAATGTGACTAGCTAAAGATCAATAATGAAGGCTATTTGGTTAAAATCCTAAGGTTGCCTCTTATCACGTATGTATACTTATATTACAAAAAAGTAATCTCACAACGGTCTCGTAATGATTTACAAGTACAAGTTCTAGAATAAATAAAATCACCGGCACACTCATAACAAAAGATTCAAGCATAAAAGATGTATGCTAAATATGAAATAGGCTCAAATCCTCACAATTTAGTGGAAAGGGTTATAATATGCGCTAGCAAATGTTATCGATCCCATAAATGGATTGCAATATTAATCGGGACACATCTCAAATTTTTCAAAAATTACTAATTTCACCAGTGGATTGATCCAGTTATTCTAATAAATTATTCCTAAAGGCGTGAAAACAACTAGATCACAAGGACAAACAAAATTTAAAAATTAAATCGATACTAGACTTAATTTCTAATTTTACCTACTCACCCCCCCCCCCCCCACACACTTAAGTTAAACATTGTCCTCAATGTGATAAACGAAAAAGTATGAAAGTAGGGAGAATAAACCATGATATCCGGTGTTATCCAATCTTCTGTTTCTTGTAGTCAACACCTGCATTATTAGAAACAAAAACAAACAAACAAAAAGCATTGCAGTTTTATTCAAATTAGTGGTACACCCCCACACTTAAGTTCAACCAAGTAGTAAAACTTTGGGGTATAAACACTGAAAATTAAAATAAATCAAAAACAAAAATAAAAATAAAACACACGGGTTGCCTCCCGAGAAGCGCTTGTTTTATTAACGAGTCCTCAGCCGGACTCAAACTTCGAAATAGATTATGAAGTTTTAGTGTTATATTTCCTTTTAGGGATATACAAAACATTTCCTATCACAATTCCCTCTCCTGTTTCATCTATGTTTTCTAGTTTAACATTTTCCCATGCTCTAGGAAGAGCATCATAGATAAAACCATTACTGTGTGCCCAAGGAACCATTTCCTTGTGTGGAGCCATGAATGTGATAGCTTCATATTCAAATTTGGATGAAATTTCTTCATTAGAAATCACGTTTAATTGCTCCTTATCATAATAGAGTTTGATTCGGTGCCCATTTACAATGAAACTTCCACCATGTTTGTCATAAAGTTCAACATAACCTGATGGAAATCCATGTTTCACTACATATGGTCCAAACCATTTTGGCTTGAGTTTCGGAGCTTTAAACTTGTATTTCATATTGAAAAGCAGAACTTTATCTCCAGCTTTGAATTGCTTTCGAATTCTTAGCTTACTATCGTGATATGCTTTGGTTCTTGCTTTATATAGCTTGGAGTTTTCATAAGCTTGAAGTCTTAACTCATCAAGTTCATGTAATTGCAAAAATCTCTTTTCTCCAGCTATTTTTAAATCAGGATTACAGCTTCTTAAAGCCCAGTAAGCACGGTGTTCAAGTTCGAATGGTAGATGACATGTTTTCCCATACAAGAGTCTGTATGGTGTCGTACCAATTGGTGTCTTATATGCCGTACGAAATGCCCATAGAGCGTCGTCTAATTTCCTTGACCAAACGGAAGGATTGTCTTTAACCGTTTTTTCAAGTATTCTTTTTATAGCTCTATTGGTATTTTCGACTTGACCACTGGTTTGTGGATGATAAGCTGTAGCAAAACGATGATGAACTCCATATCGTTTCATTACTTTCTCCATTTGTTTATTACAGAAATGGGATCCTCTATCACTTATTAAAGCTTTAGGAATTCCATAGCGAGCAAAAAGCTTTTTGAGAAAGTTGACAACAACTCGTGCATCGTTAATAGGAAGAGCTTCAGCTTCAACCCATTTGGAAACATAATCGATTGCAACGAGGATATATTTGTATTTGTGTGATTTAGGGAAGGGTCCCATAAAATCAATTCCTCAAATGTCGAATATTTCACAGACTTGAATGCTCTTTTGAGGCATTTCGTCTCTTCGAGAAAGGTTACCGGATTTTTGGCACGCATCACAGTTTTAAACAAGAGTATACGCTTCTTTGAAAATTGTAGGCCAATAGAATCCAGCATCAAAAACTTTTCTAGCTGTAGTGGAAGGACCATAATGTCCCCCAGTTGGGCCATGATGACATTCATCAAGAATTTTTCTTGTTTCGGCACCCGAAACACATCTTCGTATCATTCCATCCTTGCACTTCTTAAAAAGGTAAGGTTTCTCCCAATAATAGTGTTTTAGTTCTGAAAAGAACTTACTACGTTGGTAGTGACTCATCCCTTTTTTAAGAATATCTCCTGCAAGATAATTTGCATAATTTGCAAACCATGGTATTTCCTCATCATCATCTTTATCTATCGTTATGAGAATTTCTTCTGAAAAATAATCATTAATTTCATTTTCTTTTAATTCTTCCAAATTCGGATTCTCGAGACGTGATAAATGATCTGCTGCAAGATTTTCTGCTCCTTTCTTGTCTTTTATTTCAATATCAAATTCTTGCAGTAATAAAATCCATCTGATAAGACGTGGTTTTGCATCTTGTTTTGTAAACAGATATTTGAGTGCGGAATGATCGGTAAAAACTATCGTTTTTGAAAGCACGAGATAAGATCTGAATTTGTCGAATGCAAAAACTACGGCTAATAATTCTTTTTCCGTAACCGTATAGTTTTGTTGAGCATTGTTGAGTGTTTTAATAGCAAAGTAAATAGGACGAAAATGTTTTCCTTCACGTTGTCCTAAAACAGCTCCAACAGCGAAATTGCTTGCATCACACATGATTTCAAATGGTAGTGACCAATTAGGTGCAACCATAATTGGGGCACTAGTCAATTGACTTTTCAATGTTTCGAAAGCTTTAATGCAGTCAGCATTGAAATCAAATACATAATTCTTTTCTAAAAGTTTAGTCATAGGACATGATTTTTTTGAAAAATCTTTGATAAATCGACGGTAAAAAGCGGCATGTCCCAGAAAACTTTTAACGGCTTTAACGTTAGTTGGTGGTGGTAATTTTGTGATAACATCTATTTTAGCTTTGTCAACTTCCATTCCTGAACTTGATATCTTGTGTCCTAATACAATTCCTTCAGTTACCATGAAATGACATTTTTCCCAATTAAGAACTAGATGTGCAGCTTCACATCTCTCAAACATTTTATCGAGACTAGAAAGACAAGTTTCAAAAGAATCACCAAAAACTGAAAAGTCGTCCATGAAAACTTCCATAGATGTTTCAAGCATGTCTTGAAATATTGTGATCATACACCTTTGAAAAGTTGCAGGTGCATTACATAGACCAAAAGGCATACGCCGATAAGCGTAGGTTCCAAAAGGACATGTAAATGTGGTTTTCTCTTGATCGGCTGGATCGATAGGAATTTGGAAATATCCCGAAAAACCATCAAGAAAGCAAAAGTATTTGTTTCCTGCTAATCTTTCGAGCATCTAATCCATGAAGGGTAAAGGAAAATGATCTTTCCTGGTGGCTTTGTTAAGTTTTCTGTAATCAATACATACTCGCCATCCAGTGACAGTTCTAGTAGGAACTAATTCATTCCTTTCGTTTGTCACTACAGTCATTCCTCCTTTCTTTGGAACACAATGAACTGGACTCACCCATGGGCTATCCTCGATAGGATAAATAATTCCTGCGTCAAGAAGTTTAATGATTTCCTTCTTAACAACCTCTTTCATATTTGGGTTGAGTCGACGTTGTCTTTCTACAACGGGTTTAGTACCTTCTTCACAATTGATTTTATGTTTGCAAAAATCTGGACTAATTCCTGGAATATCAGAAGTTTTCCACGCAAAAGCGCGTTTATGCTTCTTAAGAACAGAAACGAGTCTTTCTTTTTGATTTGTTTCGAGCAACGACGATATGACTACTGGAAGAAGTGAATTTTCTTCTAAGTAAGCATATTCGAGATTATTGGGAAGGTTTTTAAGTTCTAAATCAGTGGGTGGTTCTTCTAGAGATGATTTGATTTTCAATTGATCTTTCTGAATGATATTTTCAAATTTCTCTTCTTCCTCTTCTTCTAATTTTATTTCCATGAATTCCTCAAATTCTTTATCAGAATCTGTTTCACTAATCTTTTCTGAAGTAGTCATGAATGGTTTTGAATCGTCAAGTAATGCATCCAATTCTTCTTTAGTGACTTCATCAATTACATCAATGTTATAGCATGTGTCATCACTGGAATTTGGATATTTCATTGCTTTATCGATTAAGAATGTGATTCGATCTTCTCCTACTCCAAGATTTAGTTCTTTACCTTTAACTTTAATCATTGCATCAGCAGTGTTTAAGAAAGGTCTTCCTAAGATTAAGGGTACTCGACTATCTTCTTCCATTTCTAAGATAACAAAATCCATAGGAAAAACAAATTTACCAACTTGAACAAGCATATTTTCAGCAACCCCAACAGGATATTGGTATGTATGGTTGGCTAATCGTATACTCATCTTAGTAGGTTTCAATGTATTGATGGAAAGTTTAGAATACAACGAATAGGGCATCAAATTGATACTTGCACCTAGATCGGCTAAAGCATCACATGTGATGTTGTTTCCTAATGTACATGGTATAAGAAAACTTCCGGGATCTCCAAGTTTTGGTGAAATTTTGTTTTGAATTATAGCAGAGCATTCTTCATTAAGAACAGTAGCGGAAATTTGTTCTAACTTGTTTTGATTATTAAGAAGTTCTTTCAAAAATTTCCCATAATTGGGCATTCCAGCTAGAACATCAACGAGGGGTACGTTAATTCTAACTTCTTTAATCATCTCTAAAAACTTCTTATTTCGCTCCTCTATTTTCTCTTTTCTTAGGGCTTGTGGATATGGTATTTTCGGTGTATAAGGCTTTATTGGTGGAACTGTTGGTTTTTGGGTTGGTTCTTCTTCAACTGCTTCTTCCTCAGCTTCTTCCTCCTCATCTTGAATAAGAGTATTATCGGTAGGAATGGGTGGTGGATCATATGAGAGACCACTTCGAGTGAATACAGCATTGATATGCTCATTTCTGTTTTGTGGTGGACGATAATTCTTATCGTTTGATCCAGATGGTTTTGGATTGGATTGGGTGTTACTTGGTAATGTACCAGGAATTCGAGAAGAAAATTGATCAGAAAGTCTACCAAATTTTTGTTCAAGATCCTGGATAGAAGCTTGATGATTTTTCTGACCTTGCTCAACTTTGGTTTTGAGATTAAAAAATTGAGTTTTTACAAACTCATTTGTGGTTCTTTGAGCATTTACGAATTCTCGCATCATTTTTTCGAAATCAGATTCTTCCTTTTTATCTGAATTTGTTGGGTTTGGATTGTCTGTTCGAGGTTGAAAATCACGGTTATTATCCCTTTGTTGGCGATCTTGCCAATTTCCAGAACTTCTTCCGTAATAATTACCATGAAAACTTCCTCCACGATATCCTCCTTGGACATAATTGGCTTCCCCTTCGTTGGGTCCATTCATAGGTTGGTCATCACACTCGGATGATGTGTGATTTCCTCCACAATTATTACAGCCATCTCACATTTCTTTCATTTCTCCTTTTATATCTTTGTATTGCGAGTCCATTTTAGAAGACAAGACTTCTATTTTGTCCATGAGTTTTCAATTATCTGAACTTTTGGCAAAAGTAACGGTTTTCCGTAAGGGTTTGGTTTTGGAATCTTTTGACCAATCGAGTTTAAGAAGTACTCGATTTTCAAGAAGTTGATATGCCTCATTAGGTGTTTTGTAAAGAAAAATTCCTCCAGCATCAAGGATTGCTTGAGATGCTTCATCAAGACCATGATAAAAGATTTGGATTATTGTTCCTTGTCCTAAATTATGACCATGACAACTTCGAAGCAAATCTTTCATGCGAAGCCAATCTTCAACAAGAGATTCATTAGGATTTTGTGAAAAAGCATGGATTTCTCCCATTAGTCTATCATACATGGCAGGTGGAAATAATCGGCTTACAAAAGCTTGCCTCATCTCCTCCCAAGTATTAATAGTTCCTGGGGTTAATTCGTTATACCATACTTTGGCATCTCCGGCGAGTGATGATGGAAAAAGTTTGAGCTTGATAGCATCGACATTAGTGTCTCCATAACGAAACATGCCACAAATTTCAATGAATTCGGCAATGTGATTATGCGGATCGGCCCGCGAACGGCCATCGAATTGACGGTCTTTGATCATAGAAATATGGTGACCTTTAACGGTAAAGTTTTCACCAAGGTCAGCGACAACAAATAGCAGCTCTAGGAGTGGGTGCTACGGTTCTATTGGCGGCCCACATGGGTAAATCGTCAGCCATGGGTATTGGTTCAAAAAGATTAGAAATTGGGTGTTCTTCGGAAAGATTATCAAACCAATTAAGAATAGTTGAAGATCTCTTCTTACGAAACAAACTTTCGGGATCGGATAAAGGTGTACTAAGCTTTTTAGTAGTAGAACGAGTGTTCATACAACTATCAAGAGAATCGAGTCAATTACCTAAACAAAAGAACAAGAAAAATAAAAAATAAAAACAGAAAAAATCAATCCGAATCGGTTGTGAACCAAACCGATCGGATGGACGCTACGGTAAAAATAAAAATATGAGAAACCGATCGGTTGGAAGTGAATCCGATCGGATGGAAGCTACGGATTTTTTTTTTTTTTTTTTAGAAAACGAACACGAAAGGAAACGGACTTTTAAACCTTAAAGAAACACGATCAAAATCCCTGGCAACGGCGCCAAAAACTTGATGTGCTATTTGTTAGTGCAAGTTTTAAATTTATAAGGATGAGTTACCAAATCTAGAAACAAGACATACGAGCAAGTGTACTCGTCCGTTATAGCAAGATATGATGGTAAGTCGGGATCGTTCGCAGAGATTTGTGAGTGAATCGAAATATAAGTCTAAAAGTAAATCTCTAATATACGCAAATATGATAATAAGCAAATTCAATAAATTAAAAACTACACTTGTTTAGACTAGTTTTCTACTTAATGACACAAATGATTGTGATAACTTTTGATAATATGTTGGTTGAGATAATTAGATGGTGATCTAATCTATTATTTCTACAAGTTAAACCTTCGTCAAGATTTTAGTTCATAAAAACAAGCTTTAGGTGTAAACCAATCAATTCAAGATCTATCCAAGGCTCATAAGGTATGGTGGATATCTTAAACACAAGACAAACTTTTATTACAAATCAAATACTCTTAGAAAATGGTCAATACAAAAGGTAACCTCTTCATAAACAAAAAGGTCACAATCGTTTATAAACATTTAAACTTTCGTCCTACTAAAGGTTTACAAACAATCCAATTTGATGTTATAAAAGAATTCTCATTACAATCATACTTCTTGTTTCTTTGTTTAGTCAAGAATAATTATGGTGAAAAACAATCATTCATAGACAAATGATTATAACTAGTTGAGTAATAACAAATCTTTCGACCTTTGAAACTATTATCAATTAGTTAATCTTGGCTAAACAAATGTCACGATGAAACTTAAGGTACAATTGGTTCTTATGATTGACTTGAAATTGAATTAAAACATGTTATCACAATCATCACTATCACTAAGTATAAAACATCATCAAAACAAGTGTAAAAAGATTACTAGCCACTCATAGCAAACATGCAAATAAACTCAGAATATTTAACATTAGAATCCATGGTTATAAGTCTTACAATGCTTTGAAATTGATAACAAATGACAAGGTACTGATAACCTAAGTGTTGATGATGATTTCTTGATATTTTCGGACTCCAAATGTTGCTTCCTTGGTCCTCCAAAGTTCCTGGTTCTTTCTGCACGAATTTTCCTCCTTAGAGAGCTAGAAGATGATAATAATTGTGTGTAGTAATGAGAGTGAATGGTATCTTCAATGGTGTGTTAAGTTATGCACTTTTGAGGTCCTTATAGGCTTGTCCAACACTCTTGGTAATAAATAGGGACTTAAATGCTTGAACTTGGACAATAAGACACTAAAAAGGGCCTAGAACCATGGGACAAAAGACCAAGATTCGTGCACAAAAGTTGGCAAAAACATGCAAAAGTGGCCATCCGATCGGTTACGGGTTGATACCGATCGGATGGAAAACTGTCATTATGGCAATCCGATCGGTTTCAACCCAACCGATCGGATGGTAATTCCTGGCTTCTTTGGACTTTGACTTTTCCTTGTGTAGTTCTTTATGTGCTATCCAAACTTGATTAACTTCTGAACTTGGAACTTTGAGATGACAAAACTTAGGTTCTTATATGAATTACTTCATAGATTGGACTTTTGAGCTCGGGAATCTTCGTGTAATCGCGTATACTTCATTTTCTTCACTTTTTCTCCATTTTTCCTGCATTTGGTTACATATGCTACAAAAACATACTTTGATACGATTTAGTGGCAAAAGCATATAAAAACAACCAAATAACATACACAAAAACACTAATAACGCTTATAAAAACATGTTAACTTTGAGCGTTATCAGAGTTTGTTGTTTTTTTGGAGAGATAAGGGTGAAAAGATTATGTGTTGACTACAAAAGATGAAAGGGGCATGTACTTTGTGAAAGTGATGTTAGGGTTACAAGATTTTGTCGCTTTTATATACTCCTAAGGATTAGGGTTATCATTTTGGAATTCATTGGACTAAACAAATAGGTGGATTGAACATGGACTTAAGTTTTTGTTACATGATATGGATTGGACGAAATTTTTGGAAAATTGTGTTATTAGGCCACGAAAATTTGGGTTATTCATGGACTAATTCAAAATTTTGGTTATTGGTTGATTTGGTTATTTTGGCTAATATTTTTACATATTGGACTAAAGGTTGGACTTGGACTTTGGACAAAATAAAATTTACGGGGTTTGACTATTTTTTTTTTGGAAAAGTTTGTGCTACGAAATCGATAGAAATTTGAAAAGCTATGGTCACTCGGCTGGCTTGTTAATTTACGGGTTTGTGTACTTAGTATCTCAAATTTCTCGGGGTTGGTTGGATGCACGATATTTGATGATCCTTGTTCGAGTGTATTCACAGTGATTAAACTTGGCTATCTAGTTATATCTGTCAAAGGAGTTACATTGTAGTGCTCACAGTATATAGCTATCATTTAAAGGAGTTACATTGTAGTGCTCAGTATCACACGAGATGTGGATGGTTCAAGAGACGAATATATACAATAAATGGTGGAAGGTTGGGTATATATCACTACCTATATTTTAAGGAGTTATGGGTGTATACTCCATATAGGTTCTTAATCACAAATTTAGTGCAAGTTTAAGTCACGGACTTGTCTATTATCAAGCTTCATTAAGGGATCGTTGTTTCTAGAGCTTCTAACGGGATTGTAGTACAAGATCTTCTCAAGAAGTGGTCAGACTTAACGACACGAGGTGGTTTTTTAGAGACGTGTTTTAACTTTTTACTCCCTCTAAAGTTAAGCACATTCCATCAAGTGGTTTAGGCATATTACGAGCTTCATTGAATTCTTCATTTGCTAACCCACCGATGAGGAGACAAAAGAGGGGTCACTACAAGAGAGTTTTAATCACCATCTTCTTTGCAGTAGTTTTTGGGTCTTTACACGAACTCATGTTGTGACTGATAAATCACGACCATCACGGACTCTTAGCTATGGAAAAAACATCATTGCATGCCATTTTTTAGGGGGAGAATAGGCGTATGTCTCTCTCTTCTTTTCAAATTTAGCAAAACTGTCATGGGTATGCCACTTTTGAGGGGGAGAATAGCGTATGTCTCTTCTCTTTTTCTGTGGGAAGAAAAAATGTGTATATTGGGGTTATAAATCACGATGGGATCGAGCTTAATCATTCATGTCGGGGAGATTGGTGTCTACCGTGCTAAAATATTACGTGGTTTGTTACCTTGTTCGAGTTCTATCCTTGTGTATGGGATTTGAACTTGGAGTTATCATTTAGTACTCTAATTGATTGGTTGATTCAGTTGACCCTTAAATATTCATACTGCTTTTGATGACTCACAAATATAGCAAAAACAACATGAATGCTATTTTTTTTTTTTTGGGGGGGGGGGGGGGAATAGGTGTATACTTTTCTCTTTTCGGTTTACGTTTCCATGAAAGAAAAATGTGTACATGCAGGGAGTTAGCAAGTCATGAATATGGCTATAGGCATAGGGATACCATGGTTTGTTCGCTCTGTTTGAAGTTACTCTGTTACGAATAGGGCTACATGCATATTATACCCTAGTTGTGTGATCAGAACTTGGTATATCATTTGGAACTTCATTTGCTCGGTTAAACTGGATGATTCAGAAGTAGAAGAGATGGTTGATATCAAGACCCTCAAACGTGATCATGAATTTAATGTTCTGAATTTATAAAAGGGGATGGTCAGTTTGAGGGGGAGCTGATTTAGAAACTTCACAAGTCTTTGAAGAAGCTCGGTCTTGAGTAGTTTTTTTTATATAATTATTCATTTAATCTTTTTTTAGCTCAAGATCACGATGGCCTAATTGAAGGGGAGCAAACTCAATTAGTCATCACAAAATTGTTTGTCTTCAAGGATGCTGCACACCAAGCTCAGAGCAAAAGATCAAAAGCGAGATTTATTCGAAAGAGATAGCTTCAAGGTTATCTTTAGAGTTACTTAAAGACATCAATGTTCACTAATATAGACTACCTGTATTTAGGGGGAGATTGTTGGAACACAGAAATACAAGTAGTTTACTAGATTAGATATCCCGCCCCCGAGACACTTGTATAGTTTTGGGGGGAATAAGAATGTTGTGTAGGTATCACAACATATGCTAGGAAGGGTCGTGATACTCCTTGTACTAGTATATATACCTCTACTAGTCTCACTACTAGAGTGTTCGATAACAAAATTTACATTTCTCACACCACTCTCTCTTCCTCTCTCTACTCTCTATCATCACCACCACCATGGGTGTGTTTGGCCACTCCGGCCGACCACCCGACACCACTAATATTAACCTAAACTAGTGAAATCATTGTTCCTACAATTACTTTTTAATAGAAAGGTTTAGACAAGAAAGGCCGAAAAGATGAAAAAGCCCTTGCAACAAACAAGAAAACTTATTGTTAAAAAAAATTGACCCGTAACCAATAAAAATTGAAAAGTTTGAGAGTAAAAGTGAGATTTCGAAAAATTTACGATCAAATGCGAGAATTAAAACGACCAACAGTGTAATTTACTCAATAAATGTTATGCTATAATCTAGATAGTAAATTAGTAATGTTAGTTTGATTTGCAAATATTCTAAAAGATGCTTTAAAAAAAACAAATGAATTGCCAACCTCGTTATACTTAAAACTTAAAAGTTAAAAACTGATTAACTACTAATTAGAGCACAGGGAGCAATAACTCAAGTTAACACCATTTTTCCCGCTAAGTCAGTGTCACATCATTTAAACACTAAATAACATAACACAAAAAAACACCTCGTAATCATAACACCAAATAACACCACTTTTTTGGATCCACTTAAAAAAAAAGAAAAACAAACAAACAAATACACTAACTTGGCATAACTTAGCCATAACATGGGATGAGGTATCATAACTTGGAGCCAAGTTATGTTATGACTTGAGTTGCTCTAGCAACTTAGATCATAACGTAACACCAACTTGCATACAAGAGGAATGGACATAACGCCATAACGGTGTTGAAAAACTGCCACATAGAACGATTTTACGTTTTCGTGTTATTATTCTCTGCGCTCTTATAGGAAATTAAAAGTATTTAGGTGGGTGACAATGATTATCTATGTAACTTTTTTTAAGGATATTTTTGAGAATTTAAATAATTCAAAGGGGCTATTTTTGTAAATTATTGTTACACAAAAGTCCTTATCTTCAATTAAAGGGCTGGTTTCCTAACAGAAATTAACAAAAAGGACCCTTTATGCAGTTTTCTACTTTTCTAGGACTGTCTGCGTCATTGCTTCTAAGCTGCAGGAATTATTTTTGACATTTTCCTTAGGATAATTACCGCTCGCCGAACAGTAATTTTCCCTGAAAATTGTTAGTAATATTTAAAGTTAAAATGTTTTATAGGTTATATAGAAGTCACATACATTACTTCATGTCCCGTTATATAGAAGTCACGTACATTGCTTCTTGCCTGTCAATACAAATGTGTTATGATCTCACATCGCTCAAGTATGGGATTGAGTGATGGTTTATAAAGTCTAGGTGTCCCCTCCTCCTTTGAGCTAGCTTTTTGGAGTGAATTCTACACTTAGCTTTGTGAATATCGATACGAGCCTAGTATGGGATAGGTTCGTATCGATTGATATCAAGCGGCCTCGTGAATCGTCTTTCCTTCCAACCTCGATTCACCTAACAGTTTGGCTAACCGTATCTCAATTCTTAAGTGAATTCTGATACGGAGTATATCAAAATGTATGTGTTTTTCGTTTTCACTATGTGCTACACACTTTTTAGATTTTCATCTCATACTAAACTTCCTGCTTATGCGTCAATACTCAATACCTTGGTCACGTCAACAAAAAGTATGATATTATGACAAATCTGAAGTTCCACAAATAATGTAACGTGTAAAAAATATTGTGCTATCGTATAGTCTAAACCCTTCTATTTATATACTTTTAATAAAATTAGCGTGACTCCACAAAATACACCCAGTAGTAAATTCTACCCGCATGATATCCCTTTATTAGTCGTACCTTTTAATACATATATATATTTTTTTAATCTTTTTTTCTAGTTATAAAAGCATACACAACACAGTCTCTTGCTTTTGTTTTCGGTTCTGTCTTGGCTAAGTCTTCAAACAAAGCTTTCACGCTGCCATAGCAACTTCTCTTTGAATTTCCAAAGGTTGAATTATTTCTTAGCATCTTTTATATATTCATCATTAACCATAGTTTATATTATATATATATATATATATATATATATATATATATATATATATATATATATATATATATATATATATATATGTATATGTTTCTTGCATTCTGTTTAGTTGTTAATGGTATTTGTATGTTCATAATCCATGTGTATTTATTTAGCTAATGAATCCTGTAACATGTATGTTCTCACGTAGTATTCGTTACGACGTTTGCAAGTGTTTAAAGACGACTTTTTTAATCTTTTGCTTGGTTTTTGTAGTAATTAAGTTATGGGTCAAGTTTGATATATAATCTTGATTGATAAGTAGTTTATATTAACCGTGTTTATTGGTTATGTGTGAGATATATGTTTAGACTAATAATTTATGTGTTCATCACGAATGCTATCAATTCTGTTCATGTTAGATGTGTTTATATACGTGGGAGGAATTACCATTTTGATGTTGTTTTGGGGTTCAAGAATGGATCTGACCATGGGTTGTTGTAGGTGTTGATTACGCGAATTCATTGACTTGTTATTACCAAACTGATTGTTTTTTATATCGACGTTTATGTATTTTTGGGTGAATTCTCATAAGATTCCGACTACCTGATAATTGAGTTAAGGCGAAAACATTAACATCTGTTGTTGAATTTAGTGAGTTTCTATTTTGGGGGACCAAAACATGGATGAGTCGATTACTCGAGTAAATATTTGGGGGAAAATCTTTCATTTGTAATAATTCTTGTCTGATCGGGATTTTGAGTATCATCATTGGATCTGTATATTTGTTTCTTTAGATCCATCAGTTTTAGATAAAATGCAAAAGTAAATCAAGTCAATTATTTACCATTTGTATTTCTATTCGGGTTTGATAATGTTTTGGGGCTAACATGTGTCATGTATGGTTGTGGATAGATGGATAGTGAAGGTGTTGATAAACGTGTTGAGTGGTTACAATCAGAACAATATGCTGCAGCCGGTGACATATTCGGAGAGCCACAAAAGACTGCTCGAGTTGGAGATGAATACCAAGTGCAAATCCCATCTTTGATGAACAAAAATGAGGAATTGAAACTCGTATCGTCACCAGATTGTCATGATCACTTTGAGTTTGATCTGTCAATTCCTATCACTTGGATTCACAACCACCATCAAAACAAAGAAGAAACATTAATGCAAATTAAAGCGAAGGGTAAATCTGGTATTTTAGGTTCAGGAACAGATAATGGTTTACTAGCGGTTCCTTGTTTATCGGTTGAAGAAGCTTGGAGTGTGATTGAACAGGATAGTTTTATTCTTGGTTTATACATCTTTGGCAAGAACCTTCGTGTTGTGAACAAGTTTATTGGAAATAAAGGAATGACACATGTGTTATCTTACTACTATGGGAAGTTCTGTAAAAGCGATCAACACCAAAAATGGTCAACTTATCGCAAGAAAATACTCATAAAGTGTTCACCTGGAAGAAAGTTTCTCAAAGGTTGGAGGCAACAGGAGCTTATGTCTCGCTTACTTCCTCATGTCACAGATGAATGCAAAACTCGCCTGACGCAGGTATTTTTCTTTCTATTTTTTGTACTACACTTCTACGAAAAAAGATTGAGTTTCTTATTGAAAAATGGTTTCTTTTAGGTCATTAGTATATACGAAGAGGGAAAACTATCATTCGAGAAATATGTATTCAATTTGAGGGATACAGTGGGGATTGAACTTCTTGTAGAAGCCGTAGCCATTGGCCAAGAAAAGGACCTTACTACAATGGAAAAGAAGCGGTCAAGAAAAAAAATGGAGTGTCACTCATTTAAAACAGGAGAAATTATTGATATTTTAAAGGATAGAATAGGACTAAGCAAAGCAAGGTTAAATGAGGTCTTCTGGGAAGGTGTTTGGCCTCGGCTTTTGGCAAGAGGATGGCGCTCTGAGCAGCCTACAACTTATGCCTTAAAGCCTTCTTTGGTGTTTCTTGCACCTGGAGTAGCAAAGTTTTCGAGAAGGGACTTAATAAAAGGATGTCAGTATTTTGACTCATTCACTGAACTTCTGAACAAAGTTGCATCAGAACCACAGCTTCTAGAAAACGAACATGAACAAAGCTCGGAAGATGGACAAGATTTGATGCTATATACAATTGTCGATACTAGTTTGGTTGGGCTTGTAAAAGTGAGAGAGTTGGCAAGTTTGTCTGATTCTGAACATGCTGATATGCAAACGTCATCTACAAGTTCTGGAGGTAACAAACAAGACACGAAGGGAAAATTTTATAAGGAAAATGTGAACCAAAGTGTTGCTGAATCATCCGACTTTGAAACTAGTAATGCAAACAAGGACATGGGTAACCATCTTGATCCAGTAGTTTCGGCCATTGTAGACAAGAAAACGGATTTGGTGAAATACACACTTGTGGATACGAGTTTGGTTGGCCTTGTTAAAGTGAGAGAGATGAGAAGTTTGTATGATTATGAACCCACTGATAAGCAAGCGTCGTCTAGTGTTTCTGGAGTTGTTGATTCTCCTGATTGTGAAGCTAGTGTTCTATACAAGGATATGCCGAACCATCTTGATCCAGTGGCATCAGGAAATGTAGACAATAAAAAGGTTCCGTCTGTCAACGAGCAAACAGTAAGAAAACTCAAGTTGGTTATCAAACAAATACCAAAACAACACCATGTTAGTAAAACTACTAACGACAACGCGAGTGGTGAAGCTGAATCAATGGAAGATCCACGTCCTAAGAAGAAGCAAAAAAGCATAGATATAAATTTGAAAAACCCTCAAGTGTGTCCACTTTCAGATGGTGATCATAAGTCATTGGTTTCTACTAAACCATTGGTTTCCCCTGAAACAAACGCAAACCATCAAGAGTTGTCAAGTCTTGGTGCTAGTAATGGACAAAGGCAGAGTACAAGAAACCGTCCATTGACCATAAAAGCATTGGAAGCTCTTGCAAATGGATTCTTGGACCCAAAAAGTAAGAGGAAAGGGTCTGAGGACAAGACACATAGGCATGTTCGTGCAAAAACCGCTCTTGTCACAAGTTGTGCCGCACCTACATTAAAGATCACATGAAGTTGATTTGAAGCTCAGAACAGCTTGCAGTCAAATAGTTCTTTTATAGTTGCGGATGTTGTAACAGTCTAAAATCTGTGAGTTTGTCATCGAGTTTTATAGGAGTCATATTTAGATAGAATATAAACCTTCAAAACAACATCACAACATTTGCATCAACTTATGAACTTCATTTTCACCTCCAACCTGTTGTCTATCACATTTCTCTTCTAAGGTTCTGTCTCAGTACAATATAAAACTAGTTAGAACAAAACATGATGGCATAGTGTTTAATGATGCTTTTCACATTGTCAATGATCTTCAAAATGAACAAAGTTGATACTACTCAATGACGTATCGCACTATCGCCTAAGAAGGTGTTGGTCCTTCTGTAGTTGCTATATTTGTTTATATAGTTCGAGTCTGGAATTTTGGTAACATTGTGATTTATAGTTCAGTAAGGATGTTTTTGACTTTTTCGTATATCATAAAGTAATACTAGTAACATTTTATATCTTTAGATGATTTTCGAAATTTTGGACACCGGTTTCACTTTAGTTGAAGTTGTAAATTTTGTCTATGTAACCAGGTAAACTTAGTAACGCAATTGAAGTACTAGTCGAGCATTTTTTTTGTCAATGAACGATTTTGGGCCGATTTACTAATGAGCCCACTTATCAATCTGTAAGATAGGGGTGTTGATCGGTTCGGTTTTCGGTTATTCGGTTAATTCGGTTCGGTTAACTTGGTTAAAAGTTTTTTTAGGGTCAAACCGTAAACCAAACCAAACCGAATTCAAATTCGGTTTTCGGTTCGGTTTGGTTGAATTCTAGTACGGTTTGGTTCGGTTCGGTTTTCGGTTTAACCGAATTACACATTTTATTTAAAAAAAAGAAAAATATACAAATATATTTAACCAAAAAAGTTATTTCAAATATAAAAAGTATTTTTTAATATTAGGATAAAATTGTATTGTTATTCATATATATATAAATATAAATATAAATATATATATATATATATATATATATATATATATATATATATATATATATATATATATATAATGTTTTATTGATCTTATATATATAAATATATAAAAAATATATAAATTTATATGAATTCGGTTTTCGGTTTGGTTTTCGGTTTTGATTACCAAAACCATATCCAAACCGAGAACCGAATTAAAAGTTCGGTTTGGTTCGGTTTTGACAAATTCGGTTCGGTTATTGGTTCGGTTCGGTTCGGTTTTGGTTTTCGGTTTATTCGGATATTTCGGTTTTTCTGCTCACCCCTACTGTAAGATATTTAAAAGTGAGCCCAATTAAAACTAAAACACACTAACATATTTTTTAACGTGTGTAAGAATAATTTGATCTTTGCTGCACATAATTCATAAACCATGTGTTCATTCATAGTCCATAGATGAAAGAATAACAAAAATAGTAAAATTAGAAAGTATAATGCTATAATATAAATCCTTACGGAGCTTAATCTGTTAAAAACAAAAACAAAAGTAGCTCACATAAGCTACATCTATAGCGAACACCTAAAAGTTAGTTGCGTCAAATATGTTGAAAGCTAAAAATGTTTCATTATCAATTGTGGTCCGATAAAAATCTCATTATGCATAATAGAATTGCACTTTTTATTCATTATGCATAGTATTTACTTATGACATATGCATACTAAATCATAAATACTGGTATATTATGCCTAATAAGATTTAAATCGGTTTGTAGTTTTAGTGAATCTAACTGATAAGTATATGAAACATTTTTAACCTTTGTCCAATAATAAACTAAATATATTTCTCCTCATTCTTCAAAAAATTATATTACTCTCTTAATATCAAAATAAATATCCACTTCATCGTTCTTTTTGCACCAAAATATATGTTTGTTTAGTAAGTATAAATTAAAATAGCGTTCTATTATTACAATAAAATTTCAATAGTTTTTAAAAGCTATGTGTCACTGCTAAAGTAGGCGTTTAATGTAAAACGTAAAAGTGCCCGTTATTAAATTAATAGTACGACATAACTTAGAATCTGCTATACTTTAATTAAAGGGGTCATTAGTGGAAGCAGCATCCCCGCATTTTGGCAATGCTTTGTTCTAACATTCGACTATCAACTTTTTTCTCTACTCAGTTTCATACAGCTTGGAAAGTAGAAATTGGGTACAAAGAAAAAGCATATATAATTAAATTCACATGCAAAGGGATAAATTTCAACACTCATTTTTTGATACAAGAAAAGATATTAAATAATATTTTTAATCAAAATTACTAATACTCATTTTTTAAAACTAAATATCTCATGAACCATTATTCGTTAAAGAAACAAATAATACCGACGCGATAAGCATTTTATTATCGTTCCGTAGAATGATACTTTCACATAAAAGTGATTTTAATTTGGAAGTTCGAATACTAAACAATTGTAGAAAATTAGTATAAGTATTTGTGTATAAATCAATAAGTAAATATAAGTTCCTTTGTTTATTCAGTGAAAAACACACGTTCATTGTTTTTCAGCCATATATCACACATTTTATATTAACTTTTGTATTAGAGTAGTTTATGTATGAAAGATCTATAATCATGTGTGCATCACATATAATAAATCACATGTGGTTAAAAAAGATCACATGTGTAAAAATTGACGGTAATTTTATATGTTTTGTTTAACTTTGACGAATTAACTGTTCTAATCTATAAATTGAAATATAAATATAATGTGAGTTCATAAAAGATAAACATAATACGTAATAAATAAATAAATAAAGATCCAAACGGGTTAATTTTATACACTCATTTTTTTTATCCGAATTTAAAAACCTATTTTCCATCTTTGTTAACACAAAGAGAAATGATATTTTTTCCGACTTTGTATTTCCTACTTATCCTCCTACTCACAAATTCATGACATGTGTAAAATTTGACAGATTAAATTAAGAGAAATAATGAATGGGAAGCACTTATTTTATTTTTGTGTGGTTAGTAGGATAAGTACCAATGTAATGTATAAGAATCTAGCAAAACTCTAAAACAAAAAATATTTTGCAAAGACGGTAAATTGTTAAATGACAAAAAATATACCATGGCGACGAGAACATTTTATTTCTCAATAGACGTCCACTTCTATATACTTTCGACAATTTTTTTCCGCTTTTTGTGGGTATCGAATGTTATATGATACGAAATTACATTTGATTCGTGATATATGTTTTTAAAGTTCAAATCATAATCCATGTCATCTTAAAACTATAAACACATGTGGTTTTTTAGGTGTAAATTTCGACACTCATAAAAAAGAAACTCGAAAATAAAGTTCGTCATATAAATATTAAATCTTTATGCTTCTAACATCTCAGAAACCATTTAATCATGGGGATAGATATCTTTTATCTTTCATAGTCATCCAGTTCTTTCTTTGCAGGTCATTCAAATTTGTCTCTGGTATGTTGACTTCGGATGTTCCAGACACATGAACAACAACCTGAAAACTCTTAACGAACTTTATAGAGAAGGTTTTCGGCATGGTTCACTTCTGAAATGATCACTTTGCTCCTATTCTTTGCTAAGGGGATTTGGAACATGGGAATTTTCTAACACGGGTTTACTACATCGAAGGCCTCGGTCACAATATCTTCTCTGTTGAACAATTCTGCAATGCTAATTTGGGAGTTGCATTTCGAAAGAATACTTGTTTCGTCCAGAATTTGGAAGGAGTCGACCTTTTGAAAGGTTTTCGAAAGACAAACTAGTATACTCTAATGAAAGAAAATTGTGTGCTCAAAATGATGGTGTAATTAGTTTTACTTAACGACTAATGGTTTATGAGATATGTAATTTTTAAAAAGATGATAGTAAGTGAGTTTTTCTTTTTTCTTTTAATTAAAAAATGAGTAGCTACGATTGTATCATTTTATTTTTGATTTTTTAAGGATTTTTGTGAACCAAACTCAAATTTACATAAGAAGAAGAAGAAAAAATCATTACATAGTTAAATAAAGGATTTTGCTAAATTTCGTCGAATATGTCAAGAAATCGTTAATTAATAGTGCGAGTTTGCATAAAAATGTTTGTTGATATTAGTAGTTCTTTGACAAATCTTCATTATCTTTAAAACTAATTACTAAAGTAAACTCTATTTCAACTTTTTTACAAGAAAAGATATTTTTTATTCATTTTACCAAAGTGAGCTAAAAGTACAAAAGTACACTAACACCATATTTAATATTCTTACTTGATAAAAAACGCACTTCAATTTTATGATTCATCTCATTATTATTATTATTATTATTATTGTTAGGAATACGTTTATTCATCTGAAGACTTGGTCACTCCGAGTATAGCTTAGCATGTTGTAGCTCGTAGTATTTATTATATTAGTTAGAACGTAGTCTAGTATTAGTTAGTATTTGTGGTGTCGGGTCGGGTCTTCACCCACTGTCAGCCCGCTCCACAGCCCGTTTCAGGGGGCGTTTAGTTGTTTGTATAAATACCCCTCTCCACTAGTGGAGAGGGTTGGACCTTTCAATTGAAGCTAATACATTTCTCTTATTTCTCTCTCTAGAAAAGGCTCCCACTTTCTCTCTCTAAAACTCTTCTCTTCTCTTCTAATTCGATCCAAACCACAAGTAACCATACATGTTTATGATTATGAATATCTTACAATTGGTATCAAGAGCCAAGGTTTCATCTTAGGGCCTTGAAGAATCGAATTTGGAGTGGTTTTGTGTAGTTTTTGTGAGTTAGAAGAGTTTTATTGAAAACATATTAGTTTGATCTTTCTTGGGTTATTTAATGTGTTAGAGATGTATTCTTATGATCCTTGGTACTAGTACAACATTAGGGTTCAGTTGGTTATACCATATCTTAAGCCTATTTGAAGTTTGGATTAGATTTATGGCGTATTTCATTGTTGCGGTTAACTCAACTGTTACATTGCTTATCTGCGATTAGTTCCTGATCTCTGTGGTTAGTTTGTCTGCGATTACTATTTTTGGAATACAAACAAATCGCAAGGAAAGTGACAGTTTTGGACTTTTGTCAACTGCGATTAGCTCCTGCGGTTAAGTGGTTTGCGGTTAGATCTTTGTGGTTAGCTTCTCTTGCGGTTTGATCACTCTGCGGTTTGACTATTCTGGGGTTTGATTATTCTGCGGTTCGCTCCGTGCTGCGGTTAGTTGCTACCTTGTGGTTATCTCTCCTGCGGTTAACTCCATGCGGTTAGTTGCTCCCTGCGGTTAATTACTCCCTGCGGTTAGTCACTCCCTGCGGTTATCTCACCTTGTGGTTAACTCACCTTGTGGTTACCTTTCCTGCGGTTTGCTTCTGTTGGGGTTTGCTCCTCTTTGCGGTTACCTTGCCTGATCCTGCGGTTAACTCTATTTGACCAAAGTTGACTTTTTACGTCGAAACTTCAAACGGTCATAACTTTTGAACCGTAACTCCGTTTTCAGCGAATTAGCTGTCAAAACGTCCGGAACAGGCTGAATATTGTGAGGTTTCACCACGAAGTTGTGAAACGAATTTTTCGAGGCCCAAATCACCTCCGGAGTGAAGTTATTGTGATTTTAAGTTTTTAGACCAAAAAATTTCACCGTAACAACTTGCATCAACCTAACCAAATTACGACTAAACAACATATAACCTTGTCATAACATAAAATCACTGCTATGGAATCTTCGTGCTCGAATTCTAATGATAATGTGCTTCATCAGCCAATTAAATTGCCCGATAATGTAAAGGATAGTCGCATTGAATGTTTTCAATCACTCCATTCACATCTCAAGGTTCTCTTTGCAAAACCTGGATACTTTGGAGGTTTCAATCATGCATTCGCAACACTCTTTGGTCAAAATGTTGAGACCTTCACAGTCAAAATGACTCTACACTTAGATCAACTTCAACAACAACTTGAAACAGGTGAATTTTCTGAAGGTTCTATGGCTGCATTCTGTGTGATCAACAACCAACTCCAAGCGTTCATTGATTCACGATTCACTAAGGAGTATGATCATGAGTGTCAAATGACGAAAAAGAGCTTTGCTACTCATACGGGAATTGAAGTTGACGTTTTCAGAGTCACACTACTCCAACTCATGGGTAATGTGAAGGAGTACATTATGGAAAGAGCACAACACAAACTCAAGCATGAAGACAAGGTGAAGGCATGTCGGGAGCAATCAAGTGATAATGTTGTGGATACAGGTAAAGCATTGGATGCTGGGTCAGTTGTCACCGAAGGCAGAGGATCAGAGACTAATAAGCTTAACACAACGAACAGTTCAATGACTCCTACACGTGATGTGAATGCATATATCAGACCGGTAAAAGAACATGTGTCATGTGCTAAGGTACTCGAACTGTGTAACATGGTTGATGAAAAAAAGATTCCTAACAAACTACAACCGACAAACGATGTCGATTCAGATGTTGTTGACATGGGAAATAGCAATGTTGACCCATGTGAACAACATATGAAACACAATGAAGTGTCTGTTGTACAATGTAGTGCATCTTCTGTTTTAAATGATGATTGTGTGTTGCATGAGAACACTGCTTATAACCCTGATGACTCCTTGACCACTAGATTTAATATCCTTAAGGATCAGGTGGCAATGTATGAACAACGTGCTAGATTTGAACTCACTGGACGTGAGCAGAACATGGAATGGCAAATGCGTGCATACATATCTGAAAATAATCTTAAGCGAGAAACATTGAAAAAGGAGTTACAATCTTTGCAAAAACAACTGGATCAAACTGTTATACAAAAACAAGAGATTCAGAAAGGCTTAAACACACTCAAACATGATTTCAAAGAAAAGGAAACAAAACTCCTAAATGATTTCTCTAGTCTTAAAATCCTAAAAAATAAACTTGAGGATAAGTTATACACGCAAGGCCAAACCATTCACTGCTCAAATGATGCATAAACATAGGAAGTTGATTGATGATCATAGTGAGAAGGATTCTACTAATCCAAAAGCCAATTTCCTTAGAAGCGGTATAGGTGCACAACCGGCATTATATGATGCAAACATTGTGCTTGAGCCTAATCATGCCCCACCTGATGCTACATCTGATGATGAGGGCAATGAGATAGAAGATAGAACCAGAGAAAAACTTGCTGAGAAATTAAGGGATCCCCAGTGCATAGCTAATAAAATCTTGTACAATTATGATTACTCTGAAGATAATCAATTAGCTATCTTTGTCCCACAAAAGAAATTTACTCCAGAGCAAGTCTTCTAGAACATTGACATGTAAAAGATGCAAGCAGAAAGAATAGTGGGAAAAACACGTACAGTTTTTGGGATAGCTGGCCCAACAATATATCCCATTAACACACCAAGGCATCTTGTTCCTTCACCCTCCCCACGCAAAATAACACACTAATTGCCTTATATGTCCTTGGTCAATTATTCGCTGATTTTGATAAAACATGTAAAAAGAGAATAACACCAACGGGTATTACTGAAGGGGAAAGAGGTTTTGAACAAACAAAACAATGCTATTTAACAGAGGTCATGGCATTTTTTAAACTTCTCAAAGAACATTTTGAGGGTCTTCAAAAAACAATTAATAATGATGTGACTGAAATGAAAAAGGTCTTCAAAGATGTGGAAAATGAGGGAAAACAATTGGCAATTGATCTTAAATACAGTGAAATTGAGACGAAAAATATTCTCATCATGAATGAGAATTTGATTACTAAATGTGTTGCTCAGGACGTATTTTATACTGCTACTGATTCTTCGTTATCTGCCTGCCAATTTCATGAGATGTCTATTGCATTGCCCGCTTTCTAGAATCGTGTTGTTGAGCTTGAGGGGGAGAATTTAAAATTGCGTGAGAAAATTCAAAACGATGACCATGATAACATGGTCAGGCATTTGTCGAAACTAGAGGTTGATAATCTTAATTTGCAATTAAAGTGTCAACATTTAGAAGAAAGAACTAAAATCTCAAATGCCAAGACATCTTCGGATGCTCCTGAATTTGATGCATATTTTGAATTAGCCAAACGTGATGAAAAGATTCAAGCTCACACTAACACGATTCGGAACCTGAGGGTCCAAATTGCCCAATTGAAATCAAACATGAGTGATGTGATTAGCACCAAAAAACCACAGTCTATAGATTCTCAGAATTTTCAATTTCATGATACCATTAATAAATTACAACATGAAAATGATTGGTTTCGTGCTGAAAATTCAAAAGTTAAACAACATTACAAAGAGTTATATGATTCAATTAAGATCACACGTGATATAAACAATGAAAAGATAACTTCTTTGCTTAAAGAGATTGAGAATCTAAAGACTCAGGTGAAAGGGAAAATGCCAATCATCACTTGTGATAATGTTGTTCAAAAGGTTTCTGCTTGTAAGAAGTACGCAATTGATGCTGTGAATATTCCTCTTCCCCTTAGGAATAATAAGTTAGTTCATAGAGACTATCTTAAACATCTTAAGGAGTGCCTTGACTTGCTTCGTGAAACCATTGAAGAGGATAGGATAGCAAAACCACTTGATGATGCTATTGTAGGTGCCTGCTTTCTCACTAATAGATCTCAGGAACTCTTAGAATATGCTATTGGTACATGTCCTAAAATTGATAGCAAGCAAGATAGGTCTACTGCATCATCATCTATAACTAAGAACAAGCATGTTACCTTTGAGGTACCCTTGGAAACTTCAGATCCCAACACATCAAAACATGTTCAGCAACCGGAAGTGAAAAAGACTAAAATTCTCATTAGTCCGTCTACAGGAGTAAATAATAACACTAAAGCTAGAGAGTCTAAACCAAGGAGAAATAGAAGGAATTATAGGACTTCACCTGCTAAAAGTGTTCCTAAAAAGAAAGTAGACGACCACATGAGGAACATTAAGTCCAACTTGAGCAAAATGAGTCATAATTCAAAACCAAATTCACGTTGCAAAACATGTAATGAATGCATAATTTTGAGTAATCATGATAAATGTGTTGAGAAATTTCTGAAGTCATTTTACAAAACCCCAGTTAAGAAAGTTTGGAGAGCTAAACAAAGTAAGCAAATTTGGAAAGCAACAGGTAAACTGTTTGCCAATGTTGGTTATCAATGGAAGCCCACAGGAAGGAAATTCACTTTAGAAGAACAGTGCCCTTTAACTAGGATAACCAACTCTAAAGTAGTGCCTATTAAGGAATGGAAGCCAACTGGTAGAGCTTTCCCTTTGGAGACCCAATGTCCTTTAACTAGGCCCATTGCATCTACTAGTGAAATTTCCACCATTGAAACGAATGCACCTAAGGTCTTAGTAGCTCCAGAACTTGTTTGCACTAACCAACTGGAACCCAACTCAAATTGGGGATCCGATGCTCCAAATTTTCTGATCTCGTCTATTTCCAAATGCAGGTCGTACATTTCATCCTTTGATATTTGGACTCAGGCTGCTCTAAACCTATGATTGGGGATCGCTCAGGGCTCGAGAATTTCGTGAATAAGTTTATCGCGACAGTTAGATTCGGGAACTATCATTTTGGGGTAATTATAAGTTATGGAGATTATGTTTCTGTAGACAGCTAATTTCCTGGGTATACTACGTGGAAGGACTTGGGCATAATCTGTTCTCTGTTGGTCAATATCTTGATTCCGATCTTGAAGATTGCCTTCAGAAATTACACATGCTTCGTCTGAGAATTGGATGGTATTGATCTTCTTAAAGACAGTCATGGCACAAATCTATACACCTTTTCTATCGAAAACGTGATGCGGTCCTCTCCTATTTGCCTTCTCTCAAAGACCTCAAAGAACAAATCGTGGCTATGGCAACAAAGTTTTAATCACTTGAACTTTGGTACCATCTATGATCTTGCTCACAATGATCTTGTATGAGGTCTACCCAGATTAAAGTTCGAAAAATAACTTCTTCATTCGGCTTATTAACTGGGTAAACGAAAGAAGCATACTCACAAACCTAAAATTGTCAACACCAACATGGATGTTCTTTACACCCTTCACATGGACCCAGGCAGACCAATAAGTGTGAAGAGTATAAATGGGAAGTAATGTGTACTCGTTATTGTCGACGAATACTCTCAGTTTACATGGGTAAAGTTTTTGAGAACCAAGGACGTGACTCCAGAAGTTATCATAAAACTCATCAAACAACTGCTAGTAAGACTCACATAACCATCAGAATCATTCGGACAAACAATGGAACGGAGTTTATCAACAAACAACTCGTTCTACTTCTCCAAGGCACCGATGATCCTATGGGCGGAAGCAATTGCTACAGCTTGTTACACCGAAAACCGATACTTGATACATACTCATCACAACAAAACTCCATATGAGCTGATACATGGCAAGAAACCGGATCTCTCCTCTCTATTTGTGTTTGGTGCTTTATGCTACCCTACAAAATGACAGCCAAGATTTGGGAATGTTATAAGCTAAAACTGGTATTAGATTCTGCGTTGGTTACGCTCCAGATAGTAAGGGATATCGTGTCTACAACAAACGAACCCGATAAATCCTGGAAACCGTTCACGACACATTCGTTGAGCTGACTGAGCATACGGCTCCTGTACACATCAGTGCAGGGCCCGCGTCTAAACTTTTGTCTCCTGAATCAATTAGTTCAGGTCTTGTACAGAATCCCACTCCTGCATGTACCTTATGTATCACCTACAAATGAGCATTTAAAGATCTAGTTTGACCAAATGATTGATGAATACTTTGAGACACCTACTGATGATACACTGACACCACCAGCTGCCGCCGCTCCAGTTCTGTACAACTCAAATGGTCCATCAGTGTCTACTTGTATTTAGGGGTGTCATTCGGGTCAACCCGACCCGATAAGCCTCTATCGGGTCGGGTCTATCGGGTTTTCGAAAAAAAAAATCAACCTGCAACCCGATCCGATAAGGAATCGGGTTATCGGGTTCGGGTCTATCGGGTTATCGGGTTCGGGTTATCGGGTTTAGTTCAAAAATTATAAAACTTTTAATGTGTTATTATAGCTTATCGGGTTATCGGGTCAACCCGATAACCCGATAACGAAATAATTAAGACCCGCAACCCGACCCTATAAGGCTATCGGGTTTATCGGGTTGACCCGATAACCCGATAAGGTATATTGGACCCGAATCAACCCGACCCTATAAGGCCTTATCGGGTTCGGGTCGGGTTCGGGTCGGGTCGGGTCGACCCATATGACACCCCTACTTGTATTGATCAAGATGCTCAATCTGCAAGTCACCATCATCATCAAACCTTCAATCTCCTTCAGTACATCAAGGCACTGCAGTCGACAATTCTTTTGAAGTGAATTCAGTTGCTCCTGTTGAAGATGCTCCGTACCAAAACCTGTTTGCTCATGAATCTTCTTCTGAGACATCCTCTTCAAGGAATACAAACACGGCTTCTTCATGTTCCTACCTACATCCACATGAACATCTCAGAAATCGAATATAGGATCATCTGATTGACAACATTATTGGATATCCTTCTCAACCGGTGTTCACACGAAGGAAACTTACCACCCATGCCTTGTGGTTAATGCGATGCAAGACTGCTATCTCTAAAGACTGTTGGGTTAATGCGATGCAAGATGAAGCTCGCACTTTCGATCGACTTGAAGTATGGGAATTGGTACTACCTCCAGACTATGCAATGATTATAGCTCTAAGTGGATCTTCAAAGTGAAACTTGATGAGCATTATGTCGTTCTGAAAACAAGGCAAGGCTTGCTGCTAAGGGATATCGTCTACAGGAAGGCATTAATTTAGAGGAATCTTTCGCTCTGGTTGTTCGTATTGAAGCTATCAGAATGTTTCTCACCAATGCTACAAGTCAGAACATGGCGGTCTATCAAATGGATATGAAAATTGCATTTCTAAATGGCGAGCTGAATAAAGTTCTTTATTTCAGTCAACCGGAAAGATTTGTATATTTTGATCGTCCTAACCATGTCTATCATCTGAAAAGGGCTCTCTTTGGCCTAAAACAGACGCCTAGGGCATGGTTTGATACACTGTCAAAGTTTCTCCTGGGAAACGGATTCTCCTAAGGTGTGGTGGAACAAGTTGAGAAAGGGGTAGTGGAACTTTACTTCGTGAGGACAAAATTTCGGCTGGCAGATTTCTTCACTAAGGCTCTCTTAAAAGAACGATTTCAATTTATTCTCCATCGCCTTGGAATGAAGAGTATTATGCCAGAATCACTCATACGTCATCAGGAAGTTAATGAGGAGTAATGGGTTTTGCTTCACATATCCTTTGTACATAGTTTTAAAACTAAATGAAAATAGAAAAATATAAAACCTACAAAAACCATAAAAATCATAAAATCATAAAATCTAAAAATATTCTTCTCTCGACATGTCTCTTGTGTAATCAATATTATGTACGTTTCTAGAAATGTCATTCAATAATGACACGGAAACATACATATGCTTGAGCAAGAGTTTTTCTTTTAAATAATGTTTTTCTAAAACATGTCGTTTCTAAAATATTCTTTCAAAATGGTTTGCTATTACTTCAGATAGCAACCCGTTTTTCAAAATGGGAGAACACGTCGCCAAAAAGACGGTTGTTCCTTTTACCGGGTGAAGTTCACCTGGGCATGGATTACTTTATATCCATGTTTCCTCGATCTAATGTACGATTCAGTGCATTATTTCTGGTATAAGAAGAGAAATCTTCTTTGTATGCAAATGATTTTCATTCTATGATTCTTCTGAAAATTATTTGTGAGACACATGGTGGTAATTTGTTGTTTGATATTCTATCAGATTTGGATTGTTCATAAAAAATTTGTCTCTCAATCTAATGACTACAACTCTTTAACTAAAATACAGGTCATTGATTGAGGGGGAGAGTGGTTTCATATTTTATATCATCAAATGGATTTCTTGGTTATCTGATAATTGTTAGAAAAGGTTTTGTAGTTGATGGGGTATTAGTTGAAGAGGAACTTACTAAGCTTTATCTCTATTGGCCAAATGTGTTAGTTGCTAGAAAGTTTAGGGCATTATGTGCAATCTGCTTATAGTTTCCTAGCTTTATGTAATTATTAAGTTCATTTGTGTCACTTTGGAATCCTCGTATAATCCCCTAAATACTTTTAAACCCAAAATCTAAAACAAGTTAGATAACCAGTGTGTTTGATGTTCATGTTTTCTCCTCTGGCATTTGTATGATCTGATTGAATGTGTATTGCATGTTGTTAGCTGATAATTGCTCAACTACTGTTGATTATGTGCTTAAGTTTTCAGGAATTGCTTAGGTATGTAGCTACTGAGCTAATATCTAGTTTCTAAGCTCCTGATTTGAAAGTTGAAATATGTGTGAATTGTCATGTTAGTGATTGCTGTTTATGTCTAATAGTGGCTTGCAATGAATGTTTATGATTGCTAGTTGCTTTTTAATGACTAGATAGCATCTTGATGAGTTGCTTGAATGTGGTTTGATCATGATATATAAGGTATTATGCGTAGGCATGCTGCTACGTGGTAGCAGTTAATGAAGAATGAATCTGTATGTATGTATATCTGTGTTGATATTCTTATGCAGATTCCATGTCCAATATGAATGTGCCTGCTCCCGCTCTAACCATATGATCAGACATTCACACTCTACTAACTAGTTCTGAATTCATCACAACAACAACATCAGCAGCAGCAGCAACAACAACAACAACAACGATTTCATCACCACCACCACCTTCACTTCAACAAAGCATTACTATTTTGGTCCTGCCAAGTGGGGATCTACTATTTCTTTTGGAAGTTTTTGTTGGTGGATGGATAATTGATGTTGACTAGTGACTCATTCATAGAAGCTGTGATATCAAATGTTAGGTGTCAGAGTATGAATTTTTCATGAGTTTCTCGTTAAACTCTAAATCATTTAAAAAATCATCATTTCTGACACATAACATGCTCCCTCAAGGATTGAGGGGGAGCAAATGTATTGTCTCAAAATCAGTCATTCTTAAATCGGACCACATTTTTCTCCCAAAATCTTTAAACGTATTTAAATCACTTGGGATCACAAATCTCAAATGGTTTGAAATTTTTGATCAGGGGATAAAATGTGATTTAAATATGAAATCTGATATAAAATGTGATTGCTTTAGACCTTAACAAACGCTCACCTATATGTGCTAAACTCTTTTGTATATCAATGCACATATTGAGAGGGAGCAAATGGTTTGTGAGCAAATGGTTTGTGAAAAGGGATCTTTAGCATCTCATGTGAGCAAGACTTAGACTTCACCAATGAATTGACGAAACAATAATTGTCATGAATCGAAAGGACTAGTCCTGGACGGGTAATAACTTCAAGCTGGTCTAACCAGTGATGTAAGCGTGTCTCGAAAAGGACTTGTCTGAGTAGAATGTACCGTTTCGAGAAACCTTATGTGGATTTGATCGGGCCGGGTAATAACTTCAAGCTAGTCTAACTAGTGATGTAAGCGTGTCTCGAATGCCCGTTCATATTCACTTAAGGTAGATCAATTCAAAAAGTGCAACTCTTCCCGACGTGTGCAAAATTTTCAAATCTATACATATGAGCACATGTTAACGGAGAGCATTTGAAAATGACAAAACTCTCAATGTGTTAACAAAATGTGTATCTTAATCATAAACACATTGAGAGAATTTTCAATGATTTGGTGTATGGCAACACAGGATAGTCATGAAGTTATAAGGTGGCTAAGGTTAGGAAAACCGTCCTATGATCCGCCAGAGCCGGAGGGATCTACCCATGGACAATACCAAATAGATAATATTAGAAAGTCCATAGGTATGATTATGAAAAAAAAAAAAAAAAAAAAAAAATGAGAAATGTGAGAATGGAGAAAGAAGGGGTTGAAGAATTAAAAAGAAATGAAATGAGAAAGGGTGAAAAGAAATAGCCCTCCAATTATTCAACCTTAGAGCAGAAACCGGGTTCAATTCATAATCTATTGATTGTTGCTAAGGCGACATTGGTATTGAAGACAAGACGTCATGGACCCAGTGATGCACTGCACTAAACCTTCTAGCCACTCAAGTTCTCTTAAAAGAACTTGTTTCATTCTCAAGGGGAACCGGTGTAATCTATCGACATATCTCTTAGAGATAGTTGATATTGAAGCAGGAGACCTCTCCCTAATCTCCGCATAGGAAAACCAAATGCACTTATTGAGTCTAGAGCCTCGAGATACATAAAAAGATCTCATAGGAACACGTGCTACTTCTACCCTGGTTGTTCAACATTAAGGACACCAGTGGTAAACTTATGAGTCCTACGCAGATCTTAGCAATCTGCCAGAACATTTATGAGGGATGTTGCTATAGTAACTCCCAGTGATTGAATGGAAATTCCTGCCAGGGTCAACATCAAGCAGCTCTGAAAGCAGGTCACTTAAGTAATTCCTTGTGGATTACGCTTAGTGGTCGCGATGGTTATAAACGGTCAACAGTCGTGGAGTGATCTCCAGTGACTCACCCATTCGTTGATCTACTTAGGTAGTTCGCGTAAATCCTTTCAGGGTTTACCGATTGGGAACGGTCTTGGTGAGGATTAGAAGGAGTCTTCACACTATGCTGTTCACCTATAAGTACCGGATGATTTGTTGCTAACTGTCTATTTGCAGGAATTTCTAACGGTTGCAGTTGATTGCTGAAAAGATGCAGATCCATCGAACACATGCTCACACTTCGACATCACAATCTTAGAAATCATGATCATTGATTGGGCCTCACATATGCTTCCACAACTATGATGCGGAAGATCATGATCCTGAAAAAGTGTGAGCATGCCAACACAAAGATGTTCATATCACATGGAGACGTCACTACTCAAAGATGACTTTCAGACACTCATTTGGATGATGAACCTGAAGATATTTCCAAAGATCATCCATCACATTGAACAAGTCATCCAGAGTCTACCACATAAAGCACAAAGATCACAACGATGAAGAATCAAAAGGCTACGAGCTACAAAGATGTCTTCAAAGACTTGTATGCTATGACTCAATATTTATTTTCCGGGGTGACCTCCCTTAGGGGGAGATTGTTAGGAATACATTTATTCATCTGAAGACTCGGTCACCCCGAGTATAGCTTAGCATGTTGTAGCTCGTAGTATTTATTATATTAGTTAGAACGTAGTCTAGTATTAGTTAGTATTTGTGGTGTCGGGTCGGGTCTTCACCCACTGTCAGCCCGCTCCACAGACCGTTTCAGGGGGCGTTTAGTTGTTTGTATAAATACCCCTCTCCACTAGTGGAGAGGGTTGGACCTTTCACTTGAAGCTAATACATTTCTCTTATTTCTCTCTCTAGAAAAGGCTCTCACTTTCTCTCTCTAAAACTCTTCTCTTCTCTTCTAATTCGATCTAAACCACAAGTAACCATACATGTTTATGATTATGAATATCTTACAATTATTATTATTATTATTATTATTATTATTATTATTATTATTATTATTATTATTTGTAACTTGAGGTATATATTAAATGGATAAATGTAACAACCTACTTACTCGATATCCATTTTGCATTAACGGGTGAGGGGCACTTGGTTATATAGGTACGCCTTTTTTATTTTTATTTTTTTTTAAATTTTTTTTAGGGGCACAAGAGGTGAGGTGAAGGGCACATGGTTATTATAGGTGCGACTGGTTTTTCTTGGTTTATACATATATTTTTGTCTTTAGGTGAAGGGCAGAAGAGGTGAGGAGCACACTTTCTATGTGTACCTTTTTTTTTTTTTTTTTTTTTTTTTTTTTTTTTTTTTTAGGCGAGGGGTACAGTTGCTATAGGTGCGTTTAGATTTTGTTTTGCCTTCTAGTCACTTATTTTATCTTTTAACTAGGCGCACCAGAGAAGCATATGAGTTTTGAGTGCCTAAACATATTATATTGAAAAAAAATACGCGCTTTGTCAAAATATGTAAATATGCGCCTAGTTTATAGAGTTTTGATTTGTCAGATGTCTTAAATTTAATGAATAGTTGAGAGAAAGTTCATTTTGATAATATAAATATGCTCTATCCTGTTTGATATTTTAATATGAAAAATGGTTCATTTAAGAAATTGTATCTTATATTTTATGTGAGCTAGTAAAAAAAAATGGCAAAGTTAACTACGACTACGAGTAGTACAATATCTTTCGATGGTGTAGATTGGCCGAAAAATCAATGGTGTAGATCGGCGCAAAAATCCTAACTTCGTGCAATTTTTTCTAGACGTCGACAGACCATTCTCTTAAGTTACAAACTTTTATGCCAAAGTCAGTGGTCGTTCAACAAATTTACGCCACAAACAGTATCCGAAAGAAAAAGTAGTAATATACCAATTATTAAAGAAAGAGTAAATTGCAAAAATCGTCCCTAAAGTTTGACCAATTTGCATGTTTCGTCCTACAAATTTTGAAACTGCAAGAATCGTCCCTAAAGTTTCGCTCGTGTGCATGTGTCGTCCCTAAAGTTTGGTCCGTGTGCATGTATCGTCCCTAAAGTTTGACCAATTTGGGACGATATATGCCCCAAAAGGACGATATTTGCCCCAAAAGTTTGCCACAGGGACGATTTTTGCAGTTTCAACAGTTCTGGGACGAAACATGCAAATTGGCCAAAGTTTAGGGACGATTTTTGCAATTCCCTCTTAAAGAAAAAAGATCCACTATTATACATAGTAAATTCTAGAAAGTCAGTACCAACCACAAATTTATACTTATAACCCCACTCCACATTTCATAATATGCTCACACCTACATTTACATTTTGATCAATCCAACATTCAGTCCTTGTTTAATCACTCCAAGTTTTAAGACTTTAAGTTGCAAAGATTTATACCGAAATCATGGGCATCAAAGTTTTCGGGGCGAATAATTCAACCTCAACTTTACGAGTTTTGGCTTGCCTAGCTGAAAAGGATATCGAGTACGAGTTCGTCACGGTCGATATGCCTAATAAAGAGCACAAGAAACCCGAATTCTTGTCACGTAACGTATGTAAAATTGAATTTGTTTAAATTTACGGCATGTTCAAATTTGATTTTGGTTTTTGGGCTTGATTTATGTATTTATGTGTACTTATATATGCAGCCTTTTGGTCAAGTTCCAGCATTCGAGGATGGTGATCTTAAGTTGTTCGGTATGAAACTTATGACTTTTTATTATTGTGAATTGATATTGTTACTTTGTTAACAACACGTTTTAGCCGTCTAATCCATGATAGGTTTAAATTCACTGTCTCACATACTGAAACCGTCTCGGCCTAATCTAGACATATTGGGTCCGGATGAGTTTATATGGAATAGTGGTAAATTGTACGTGTACTGTGTGCATTGCGTATTGTACGGTTTGACCAAACCACTGATGTGACAATATATGGAGGTCTCTTTACTTGAGCCACTTTTAAAAGGGCTATGTTATACAAACCCTTTTTATATTTGACACATCATGAGGGTGTGGTCAAACCGTACAACCAGCGATTTACATCGTACAAGCCGGTGATTCGTCAAATAATTGAATACCATCTCTATGGGAGGGTGTAGATAACTCACCCATGTTGGAAATGTATGTTGGGTCTAACAGGTTTGTTAGACTTAACATCAACGTACAATTATCAATTTTTTCATATAAACTCATTTAGACCCGTTGGTAGGTATAAATTTTCCTTGCTTTTTTTCAAAAGACCGTTAGTTAGTAGCATACTAAACTTATGTTGATCATTTTCCTAAAAATATTGACGAATTTAATCAATTTGCTTCAGAATCAAGGGCGATTACACAATACCTAGCACACACATACGCCGATAAGGGGACCGATCTAATAATCAAGGATCCAAAAAAGATGGCAATACTAGCAGTTTGGATAGAAGTTGAGTCACAAAAATTTGATCCTGTAGCTTCTAAACTAGCTTGGGAGCTAGCTTATAAACCAATATTTGGCATACCCACGGACGATGCTGTAGTGGACGAGTATGAGAAGAAGTTGTCTGAGGTCCTAGATGTGTACGAGTCACGACTATCACATAGCAAGTATTTAGGTGGAGATAGTTTCACATTGGCGGATCTTCACCACCTTCCTAATATGAAGTACTTGATGGGAACAAAGGCGAAAAAATTATTTGACGCGCGGCCACATGTTAGCGCGTGGGCAGCCGAGATTCAGTCTAGGCCTGCTTGGGTGAAAGCCACCACGTTTTAATATGTTGTGGGGGCTGTTTTCCATCAAACGTTACCTACACATTAAATGTGATGTTTGACGAGCATGAATAAAGATGTGAGTGTGTACGTGTGCAATGTTTGTTGCGCATTTAATAGTTATAATAAGCAAGCAAAAATGTTCGTTGTTAGGTTTTGTTTGTTCTACATGTGTATTTGTTTTTATGTACCCGTTAACGTTTTGTAATATTAGTTTATCCAAAAAAATGTGAACCCAAGTCGTTACTTTAATTTTTCTTTGGTGCCAAATAATTCACTTAATTTGTCATCGAATACGATTGAGAAAAAATAGTGGCCAAAGAGGCGAAGTCGATATAAGGCTTGGAATTTAGTGATATTCTATTGGTGTCCACTAAATTCTGGTTTCAAACAAGTGTGAAATATACAATTTATATGATACGGAGAGTCGTGTATAGCTCAGTTGGTAATATGTGAGACATCTTTGCATCTAACAAGTATAAAGTTAAGGGTTCAAATCTTTATCAACTTAGATTCACAATCGTAGAGTGAGTCATGTATGTCATTCATGTTCTAGGTAATAGGTGAGACATCTTTGCATCTAACAAGTATAAAGTTAAAGGTTCAAATCTTTATCAACTTAGATTCACAATCGTAGAGTGAGTCATGTTGAATATTAATGTGTAGATACAACAACCACGATGGTATCCTATCAAAGATGAACTAACAGCCCAAATAATCTCGTCCTATAACTCGAACAGCAACCCTTTTGCACTTCAAACAGCAACAAAGAACGTAACCTTGGAACAGTCGTGAGTACTCGGTACAGCAGCAACAACAAATAACCTGAAACAAAATAACAAACTAACTGCACGGAATTATTCCTGTCCTTTAAGCTTTAATACGAACTCGTATATTCGCTGCGAGTCTACAATCGTACAAGCCCCAGGATTTGATTCAGCCAACACGTGTATATACGGCAGCGACCGAAAACACACAAAACAATGGCGGTAGTGGAAGACGGTTGAGTATGGTTTTGCAGAAGTATTATCGTTTCTGTTGTCTTCTTTCTTTGAGAAGAAGGCCATTTATTTATATGCAAAAGGAAGTAACCACGTCCAGAAATAAGTTCCAACTTCCCACTATATCATGAATGAAAAATAGTGGCAGGTGGAAGTTTTCAAAATGCATGAAATTTAGGAGAAACATGTGATACTTGAAGACTAAGTCTTCCTGTCAGTCACATATTGTAGCATCAAATAAAACGTGACAACCAAAATAATTTAGCCAAACCATACTCCCAGTTATAAGTAATAATTAAATAACTATACAACCTTATAATATCCAACAATCCCCCACCAGGTTGGATAGTTTTCCACTACTCTAATAAAGTTATGTCGCAAAGTGTCACGAAGATTAAACCTTGCATTATATAAGCAGGGTGATTAATTGAAATCGATTCAATGGTGTTCAAAGGAATTAAACCAAGAACCTTATGATTTTAATGGCATACTTATACACATTCCTTATTGTGACCATTGTTTTCTCACTGAGCGCGAATATGGCCATGTGCTTAAATCCTGTTTCATGACCCTCTAAAAGAGAAACCAATACTCTTCATTCAAGGCGGCACCACCTCTAGATCATATAGGCAAAGCTTGTAACATCTTCGTTGCTAAAATGCCTCTAAAGCTTTGTTAAGAGGTTTTACCTCATCCTTTCCTCGGCAACGCCGTACTATCTATACTATACATGAGTAAATTATGTGATAGTACCTTCTATCAATTAGTAACTTCGTTATTACCCATTAAACTCGTGAAGTAGGGACACTACAAACAAGTCGGGTTTCCGTCACTAAACGATTCACATATGGTTTCATACTCATGTCTCTAGTTACTCTCATTAAGTCTCTCGTCAGAGGCTCAATAAGATCATCAATCACATCTCAAACACTTAATAAGTCTCTCGTCAAAGGCTTAATAAGTGCAACAATTAAGTTTCTAGATCACTTGATAAACATGTCAATAATTGTACCATTCTCATTACTTTGTCTAGACATTCCATCACAATGGAATTTGAGGCATTGGATCTCTAATCCATTCAAAAACCTCGATAGACACATCGTAGGCGATAACCTCAACTTCCTTCATGAAGTATAACTACACATTTGTTTCTTGCGCGGTCAAGAAACAACTCATAGTATGGGTGGAGAAATTCACCAACCTGTGAATTCGAATCACAATCCGAGATTCTAATCACTTTGTACCCTTTCAATACGTAATTGAATGACTTTATTTTGACTATGCATGGCAAATTAGCTAAAATGTGTAGCAGACACATCAAGCACCCCCACCATTTTGCATATCCTGGTTAAGTCACTACTCACCATAGTTCGATGTCAACTAGCCTACTTGCATCGTTGACATGGGTATTTTCTACCATTTAGTTACAAAATTTAACTATGGTTTGAATGAATACCCAAAAACATTAGCTCGTGTTGACTCAGAAGCTTCAAATTTTCTCAATCCTACAAGAGTGATCGAGCATTGCAACCAAAGTATTTAAAAATCTAGCATATTCTTTCTATTTAATAAGATCATTCTCGTGAAAAGCACAGTGGTTTTGCATCAATCAAAACATTAATAACTGTTATTCTTGCATGTTCTCAAAATTCTTGATATGCAATTTACAACAATAAATTAGTAAGTCTAGTTCATTTAAAAGAAACAATTTTCTCATTAAACGACTATAGTTAGTTATGAAAGCAAAATAGCTAGAAAACATGAGTCAACAAAACAACTTATAGTGATATCTGCAAAGTGATCGTGAATCACCATGTCTACTAGTTCATATCATCCTTTTATTTATTTATTTTTTCTTCATATCGGATTATGCACTAACGAGCATAATGCCTTGTTTCTTAGCAAACATAGCCTTTTCTGAAATATCATCAATATGTCACAAACGAGCCTCTCTGTAGTAGTAAAAGTTTCGTCATAAACAAAGTATGTTCACAATTAGATAAATGTGGTTACTACTTACTACTAGCGTAACTCCTATTTTTTCATAGGGTTCTCCTTCGCGATCTATGGTCCATCCCACCATGGATGTAACCAGAAACAGTAATGAATTACTTGTCCCCAGTTAAGTCACACCTGCTAATTGGTGACCTGTTAACAAAATTCATTTGCCACAATCATGTACAACAAATACGTCCAGGTGCATTGAAAACTCAATATTATGGAATTAGATTATCTTGTTGAATATCTAAAATGTAAACTTCTTTTACAAAATCCAACGTACAAACAGACCAAGACTAAACGTTTAGTCCATTTTTCAAACTGATGACCCAACTTGATGTCTCATTCAATACACACATGTATCACACTACTGAATATAGTTCCTTACACAACATGAAAAAAAAATTTATACGGAGTAATATGTTTCATGAACTCTTAAACAGACTGCACCTCCCCATATAAAAGCCATGTAGATAAACACCTTTTAAGATTGGTGGATAAATATTAACGGAGACTAAGTTGTCTAAGAGTATTAGTTACACCTACTTGTGTCAATTAGTTGTGATAGAAATTATACTCGAGACACTACACATTTATCGACTAAGAAACGATAAAAAGAGTATTAAATAAAACGAGAATGAAACCTGCCACGTACAAATGAAAGTATAATAACTTCAGCAGCTTTCATGGACAAAATCTATTCTTTTGCGAGGGACTTGGACACCAAGACAAAGAGGTCAAGCACCGTTATCCATGTCGATATTAAAGCTTAAAGATTGTTGAATATTAATGTGTAGATACAACAACCACGATGGTATCCTATCAAAGATGAACTAACAGCCCAAATAATCTCGTCCTATAACTCGAACAGCAACCCTTTTGCACTTCAAACAGCAACAAAGAACGTAACCTTGGAACAGTCGTGAGTACTCGGTACAGCAGCAACAACAAATAACCTGAAACAAAATAACAAACTAACTGCACGGAATTATTCCTGTCCTTTAAGCTTTAATACGAACTCGTATATTCGCTGCGAGTCTACAATCGTACAAGCCCAGGATTTGATTCAGCCAACACGTGTATATTCGGCAGCGACCGAAAACACACAAAACAATGGCGGTAGTGGAAGACGGTTAAGTATGGTTTTGCAGAAGTATTATCGTTTCTGTTGTCTTCTTTCTTTGAGAAGAAGGCCACTTATTTATATGCAAAAGGAAGTAACCACGTCCAGAAATAAGTTCCAACTTCCCACTATATCATGAATGAAAAATAGTGGCAGGTGGAAGTTTTCAAAATGCATGAAATTTAGGAGAAACATGTGATACTTGAAGACTAAGTCTTCCTGTCAGTCACATATTGTAGCATCAAATAAAACGTGACAACCAAAATAATTTAGCCAAACCATACTCCCAGTTATAAGTAATAATTAAATAACTATACAACCTTATAATATCCAACAAGTCATGTATGTCATTCACGTTCTATCGTGGGCCGATTCGATTAATAGGTTATTAATATGTTTTATCACCTAACAATCTATACGATATGATGTAAAGTGTTAGTTTTCATAGATACAAGAAGAAAAGGTCTATATCGGTCACACTCACATCATCCAGTAACATCTAATCCCTGATTCGACCACGTTACAAATTGTTAAAAGTTACGTATAAATATTAATTAGTAAATGTCTAGTATCGAACCCGAGACCTCGGGATTGCACACTTTACAAACAAGAATAATGTAAATAAATATATATATGTTAAATGTATCGTATATATATATTTATAAACACTTAAGGGACTAAATAATCATTAATATTAAACGTAAGTATTAATTATTATTAAGGGATAAGAGAACGAGGACTAGAGTGTAACTTGGGAGTCAAGAAGGATCTAGAAACACCCCAAGGGTGCCTAGGCCGGTCGAAGCCCACACCATGGGTCGATCCACCCTTGCTTGTGCTCCAAGGAATCACCTAGTATATATACAAGGCCAAGGATTAGGGTTTCACATCTCTTGTGCACACACACAAAACCCTAAAGTTTTCTTCTCCTTGTTTCTTCTCTTGGTCGATCGATCCTCACTCCCATAAGGGTTTTAGGATCGAAATTTTCATAAGCAAATTAAGTGTTTTGTTTACTTGCATCAAACCTTTATTCGTTGGTAGTTTGTGTGTACAAGAACGAGGTAATTACTTACTTTAGTAATTATCAAGAGATCGATAAACAAAACGGTAAGGGGTTTATCATTGATCTAATTGTACAAGAATCAAGGTTTATTTGAAGTGCATCGGGTATGTTTTCTATTTATGTTTTAGTTAATCTTTATACGTGTTATTACTTGATCCTAGCTTCCGCAATATGTGTACTTTGATTGTCAAACTCAAACAGTGGCATCACGAGCCATGGATAACATGTAATTGATTACTAAAACGTAATAAAAATCGGATCTTTAATTGTTTTAGATACATGTTTTTCTAGGGTTTTCTTTAAATTTTTTTAAAAATTTTTGTAACCCTAACCCTAATTTTAAGGGGGGGGTCGATTTCCACTATAAAACCCTAATTAGGGTTTGTGGTTTTCTTGATTATATAATAATCATATAGAAACCCTAGGTCTAAACCGGTTTTTGTGTACATACTTGTGACCTATGTGCTAATTGTTAGGTTAATCCGTGACGAAACATGCATGTTAGTCATGGATCTTGTTTGTTTATTTATGTCACATGTTTTAAATAGATCTAAAATTGGGGAAGACTCCATATATATTAAAATCAATTTATATGCTATGTGGTGTGTATATTATCTTTGGCCTACGCAATTGATTCGTCAATGTATGTGGCTCCACTTCCATTAAGAAGGGAAGGCCTTAGGTGATTACATGCATAATTATACCTAGAATTGATTTTATTAGGATCTTTTAATATGGTTTGCATGTGGCTAATTGTTTCAGGTTTTATTATTAGTTGTTTATTTTCTTTAAATTACTTGTTTTATTGTTTTCTTAATTGTTTGACTTGATGTAAGCAATAAAAAGGGTGATTTTCATAAAAGAAAATAATATGGACTAATAATTTTGAAACCCTAAAGTGATAAAGTAAGAATCTTGCAAGGTCTTATTGACAATCGTGGTCCGATTCGCACGGTAATCAGCTCCCAGTCGAGACTAGCAAAATTCAAACTTTATTACTATTTTGAGATTGAATCCATAAACTTTTGCTTGAATGATGTTTTGTGCAAATATGTTTTTAAAATTAAGTCTTTTAAGATGGTATTCATAACCGTGATTTGAAGGCTTAGAAAAGAGCCTTAGAGTCTGCCTTGGTTATCACAATCTTGAATATGTCTTAAACGAATTACTTTTAAAATCATATGTTGTAGAAAGTCATCTTAGGGTTTTGGCATAAACCTCAAGTAAAACTTTGTGTATTAATTTCACGAATTGGATATAAAAAGTTTTTATGAAAACTTATGTTATAAAGATGAGTGCATGCATCTTTGTACATATTTTGATTGACATATCAAAAATAAATACCCTTTATAATTTAAGTTACATGCCATCTACCTATAAGAAACACTTGGAATTTTAATTTAGTAAACGTGAGACCTAGGCTAAATTACTATAACAAGGTAAAATTCTTTTAACGCGTGAGACCATAATTGTAATTTTACAGTTTCTAAGGTAGACGACTTAATTAAGTTGTGCGTGAGACCTAGAACTTAAGGCATGAGATGGGATGAAACATGCTTACAAGGCAAATTGATGAATCAATTTGATGTAATTCCCATAATGATCTAGGAATTGGAAATCTTGTTTGCCAATTATTGTTCGACAGATTACTATCTTTTGTACTTTCACCACTAGCAGATCAACTGATGTGGTGGAACTATGTAAAGTTAGATCCTAGGTTTTCAAGAAAATTTTGGTGGTTATATGAATATAACTAATGGGTATTTTATTTTCTTGAAGATATTTATTATCGAAAATACTAATGTTTGAACTTTTATCTGTAGATATGGCTCAACCCGATACCCCATCTGTGATTTCTGCTTTCAAGAGTCATCTTGAGAGAGAGAAACTGACTGGAAAGAATTTCAATGATTGGTACCGCTCACTTAGAATTGTCTTGAGGTCGACCGGTAAAATGGACTATTTGACCGAAGAATGCCCAGCTGAGCCTGCTGCTTCTGAACCAGAAGCAGTCAAGGCGGCATGGAGGGTGGAACATGCTAAGTTTAATGAGGTTGCTTGTTTAATGCTCACTAGCATGAGTGCTCAATTGCAAAAGAAGTTTGAGTACTTTTTCCCAAAAGATATGCTTGATGTTCTTAGGCAATCTTATGAGAAACCACCAGCAGTTGAATTGTATGATGAATTGGACAAGCTACATAACTGCAAGCATGGTGATGGTAAACCAGTTGAAGATTATGTGACTGAGATGAAGGAATCTTTTGATCAGCTTCACAGAATTGGATTTGGTTACCCTGACAATGTGCAAGTGCACTTGATCAACAGGTCCCTTAACAAGGACTTTGCTGGTTTTGTGCAGAACTTCAATATGCACTGCTCGGGGAAGACAGTATCTGAATTACTCGCATTGCTTATTGAGTATGAGAAAAGTCTACCAGCCAAGGTCAAGAATCCTACCCCGCAAGTGTTGGCAATTCATGGTGGGAGAATCCAGAAGAAATCGCATGTGAACAAAGGCAAAGGGAAGGTTAACAAAGGCAAGCAGGTCATGGCCTATCAACCTGAACCCAAGATGAAGCAACATCAGCCTAAGCAGAAAAAGGTGAATCCACCAAACAAGAAGGATCAGGCATGTCACCATTGTCATGAAAAGGGCCATTGGAAGCGCAATTGTCCTCTCTATATTCATGACTTGCGACTCAAGAAGCAGGGGAATGAAGCTGGTAACCCCAGTTCATCAGGTGCGTTCTTTATGATTGAATTATTCACTCTTACTCCTAAATTGAATTCATGGGTATATGATACGGGATGTGGCATTCATATTTGCAATACCTTGCAGGGGTTTAGAGTTGAGAGAAAGCTGGCCTATGGACAACAATTCTTGCACGTTGGTAACGGAGCGCATGCAGGAGTTGAAGCTATAGGAGTTTATGATTTAGTGTTGCCTTCGGGCTTAGTACTATCTTTAAATAATTGTCATTATGCACCGTCAATTGTTAGAGGTGTAATTTCATTTTCATGTTTGTTGAACCTTGGTTTTGAGCATACTATTTCTAGCAATGGAATTTCGGTTTCTTTAAATGGTGTTTTTTATTTTAATGCTATTGCTGTGAATGGTGTCTTTGAAATTGATATGAATGATAATGATAAAGCTTTTGTTAAAAATAATTCAATGTATAGCATCAACAATAAGAGAATCAAGAAAGGTCTGGATTCATCTTATCTTTGGCATTGTCGACTTGCTCACATTGGCAAAGATCGCATGAAAAAGCTGCAACATGATGGGCTTTTAGAAAAGATCAATGATGAATCATTTGATAAATGCGAATCTTGCATTGCTGGGAAAATGACTAAGAAACCCTTTAAAAATAGGATTGAAAGGGCGAATGATCTACTTGGTCTTATTCACACAGATGTGTGTGGACCACTTAGACATGTGTCAAGGAGAGGTGCTAGCTACTTCTTAACATTTACGGATGACTACAGCCGTTATGGTTATGTTTATTTACTTAAACATAAACATGAGGTGTTTGAGACATTCAAAGTGTTTAAAGCAGAAGTAGAGTTGCAACTAGGAAAGAAGATTAAAGCTCTTCGATCCGATAGAGGTGGTGAATACCTGAGTCAAGAGTTTATAGATTACTTAGCAAAGGAGGGAATTGTCCAGCACCTTACTTCTCCATATACTCCACAACAAAATGGTGTATCTGAAAGAAGGAATCGTACATTGCAAGATATGATACGATCTATGTTTAATCTAACAACTCTTCCTTACTCGTTTTGGGATTATGCCTTGGAATCTGCAGTTCGCATTTTAAATATGGTTCCAACAAAGAAGGTTGATAAGACTCCATATGAAGTATGGACTGGGAAAGTTCCTAACTTGTCTTATCTAAAGGTCTGGGGTTGTGAGGCGTATGTTAAACGTGACTCAGCAGACAAACTCCAACAAAGATCTGTAAAGTGCATCTTCGTAGGTTACCCTAAGGAAACTATGGGTTACTACTTTTATTACCCAGCTGAAAACAAGGTTTTTGTTGCAAGGTATGGAGACTTCTTAGAAAAGGAGCTCATATCTCAAGAATTCAGTGGGAGAGTATATGATCTGGAAGACGATCATGAAGATGTGACACCTTCTGAAAACACTAGCCAACTTCCTGAAGAACCTGAAAGTTTAGGTCCTCCACCAGAAGTTGAAGTGATTCCCGTTCGCAGATCTTCAAGATCTGTGAAGGCTCCTACACGTCTATGTTTAAACATGGAGTGTGATGACAACTTGATAGGGGATCTTGATGAACCTACAAGTTATAAAGCTGCTATGAATAGTCCAGAAAAGGAAAAATGGCAGGGAGCTATGAATGGGGAAATGCAATCCATGAAAGATAATGAAGTCTGGGAAGAAGTAGACCTACCTCCGGGTGCCAAGCTAGTTGGGAGTAAATGGCTCTACAAGAAGAAGACTGATATGGATGGCATTGTACACACCTATAAGGCCCGTTTGGTAGCTAAAGGCTATACTCAAACTTTAGGTGTTGACTATGAGGAGACCTTTTCTCCTGTAGCTGACATAAGGGCAATTAGGATTCTTATAGCCATAGCCGCTTACTATGACTATGAGATTTGGCAAATGGATGTCAAAACCGCCTTCTTAAATGGTCGCCTAGATGAAGACATCTATATGGCGCAGCCTGAGGGGTTTGTAAATCCAGAATTCCCAGATCGTGTATGCAAGCTTAAGAGATCCATTTATGGATTAAAGCAAGCATCACGACAATGGAATAAAAGATTTGATAGTGAAATTAAGAAGTATGGATTCACTCAAAATCTTGATGAGCCATGTGTATATCACAAAGCTAGTGGGAGTAATGTAATTTTCCTTATATTATATGTCGATGACATATTGATCATGGGGAATGACATTCCAAGTTTACAAAAGGTTAAGGAATATCTTGGAAGTTGTTTTTCTATGAAAGATCTAGGGGAAGCTGCATTTATTCTGGGAATCAAGATATATAGAGATAGATCTCAGCGATTAATTGGATTAAGCCAAAGTGCTTACATTGATAAAATATTGAAGAGATTCAGTATGCAAAATTCCAAGAAAGGATATTTGCCGATGCAAGAGCAACATGGCTTGAGCAACAAAGTTTGTGCTTCAACACCCGAAGAGGTGCAACGCATGAAGAGAGTCCCTTATGCTTCGGCTGTGGGATCTATAATGTATGCGGTAAAAAGCACAAGGCCTGATGTTGCGTTTGCTCAGAATTTAACCAGTCGATATCAGCAGAACCCAGGTGAAAAACACTGGACTGCTGTTAAGAATATTCTTAAGTACCTTAGGGCTACTAAAGAGATGTTCTTAGTATATGGGGGTACTCCATCTGCAGAGCTTGATGTAACAGGTTACTGCGATGCTTCTTGGAAAGGTGATAAAGATGATACGAAGTCTCAGACGGGTTATGTCTTTGTCATTAATGGAGGAGCTGTTGATTGGAGGAGCAAAAAGCAGAGTGTACTGGCGATGTCTGCTACAGAAAGTGAGTATATAGCTGCTTCAGAAGCTGCAATGGAAGCTGTTTGGATTAGGAAGTTTGTTTCAGGGCTTGGGGTTATGCCTTCGATTCAGCGACCTATAAAAATGTATTGTGACAACTCAGCCGCAATTACATTTGCCAATGAACCTGGAATCATGAGAGGCACCAGACATTTCCCGATTAAGCACCACTATGTCAGAGAACAAGTTGAGATAGGTGAAATCGAAATGCTCAAAGTTCACACAGATGAAAACTTAGCTGATCAATTTACAAAGCCTTTACCTGGCACCAAGCTTTACAAGCATGCTGAAGGAATAGGACTTAAATTAGCTGATAGTTTCATGCCCATTTGTGATTAGTATTTGGATAAAGGATGTAATGTACAATTATTAATATTTACTGAAATAAAATATTGGTTATGTTTATTTATTCATTGTCTTATTAATAATATATCCTATATTTGCATGTTTAAGATCCGTGAATAATTTATTATTCTAAATAGTCCGTTGTCGATTAATGATATGGGAATATCATTAAACTAAGACAATTTTGAGTATTGGTTTAGGATATACTTGAAAGTATATTGATGCGTAGTCATACCAATTTCACATGATATTCAATGAATTGAGTATTGGACTTATCCCAACAATATGATTTAAATTTATTGTGAGAATCATATTTAATAGTTATCCTCAGACTTGAGATACCAGATAAGTGTCATGGATGTAGTGCATTTTGTGGAGCAATCTACCGCTTACCGTAATTGGAAGTCATAAGGGTTGTTTTCAGAATGTTGCAAAGTTCATGGGTTATTCTTGTAGTCAAGAGAGAATTCGCTCCTTCTGATTTGTTCAGAAGTTTAATACTGCTGGGCCCCTCGTAGGGTTGACAAAATGTTTGCGTGGCCACGCCCAAAGTCTATCTGGAATACGTTCAGATGTTTTGGTAATTTTGTTCAATCATAAAGAGACGAGAAACAGAATTTAATAAAGAACCTCACATCTTTATTAATGTAGTATTAGAGGCGAAAGGATAATAATAATGATGAATCATTAAAGGTTTTCCAGGAAACCTAGCTCAGGTCGAACTAGGGGCATTGGAGTGTTGCAAGACGCTAACCATTGTCATTTTACTATTAATAGATATACGAGTGGGAGCTGTTAAAAGTTACGTATAAATATTAATTAGTAAATGTCTAGTATCGAACCCGAGACCTCGGGATTGCACACTTTACAAACAAGAATAATGTAAATAAATATATATATGTTAAATGTATCGTATATATATATTTATAAACACTTAAGGGACTAAATAATCATTAATATTAAACGTAAGTATTAATTATTATTAAGGGATAAGAGAACGAGGACTAGAGTGTAACTTGGGAGTCAAGAAGGATCTAGAAACACCCCAAGGGTGCCTAGGCCGGTCGAAGCCCACACCATGGGTCGATCCACCCTTGCTTGTGCTCCAAGGAATCACCTAGTATATATACAAGGCCAAGGATTAGGGTTTCACATCTCTTGTGCACACACACAAAACCCTAAAGTTTTCTTCTCCTTGTTTCTTCTCTTGGTCGATCGATCCTCACTCCCATAAGGGTTTTAGGATCGAAATTTTCATAAGCAAATTAAGTGTTTTGTTTACTTGCATCAAACCTTTATTCGTTGGTAGTTTGTGTGTACAAGAACGAGGTAATTACTTACTTTAGTAATTATCAAGAGATCGATAAACAAAACGGTAAGGGGTTTATCATTGATCTAATTGTACAAGAATCAAGGTTTATTTGAAGTGCATCGGGTATGTTTTCTATTTATGTTTTAGTTAATCTTTATACGTGTTATTACTTGATCCTAGCTTCCGCAATATGTGTACTTTGATTGTCAAACTCTAACACAAATATTATAAATTTGTAATCTTTATTTATAGATTTTTGGCATTTAAATATATAGCCTTGATATGATGGCCCTCATTAGTCGAAGAAATGTGGGATAAGGCACCACGTTGTCCACGCAAAAGGGGCCTCGTGAAAGAGTAAACACGTACGTGGATGTTGTTGATATCAAAGAAAAACCAATCAAGATTGGTGCAAATAATTAATAACGTTTACCTATAGAGATTATTTTTACACTCTCTTAATTTATTGACACACTCTAATTTATAATTTAAAGTATGTTGACATTTATACTTTTACATCAACTTTTACTTATTTTCATCTCTGTAAAGATAAAATGTTAAAACACTCTAAATTAAAGTGTGCCAATCAATTTAAAAAATGTGCAAATCACCTCTTTTAACTATATAATTGAGACTTTGAGAGCCTTGCATTATTTTCGTGAAAAAAAAAAAAATAATTGAAAAGAGTAAATTACACCGGGGACGCTAATCCCCACCTTTAAGACAGATCGGAGATTGCAGTCTAAAATTTATAAAATTACACCAAATGTCTTCAAGGACTAAAGGTCGCGAATTCTTTTTGCTGGTTTCAAAAACCTAAACACTCGTTAAAAAGCATGTTGGATGCAAAGCTTTTTCCATTTTTCTGGCATTTCTTTTCCAAACTCTCTATAACACCAGTAGTTCCTGATATTTCTAAACACTTATAGGACTTGTTTGTTAAAATTTTGTATTAAATCATGTTTCATTAGAAGATGACTTAATGCAGAAACTCTTAGTTTTATTACTTAATATTTTTAGTTATCTTTCTATATTAAGTAATAAACAAACAGTTTTCATATGACTTAATGAATTCAATTTTTTTAATATTAAGTAAATTAAGTTGAATCTAAACAATATTATACACATTAATATAAACACGCATCTTCTTGAACTTCTTCACCACCCCACCACCACCGCCACCCCTGCCACCCTCTCTTCACCGCCGATGCCATCACGCCGCCACCACCACCGCCACTACCACCTTGTTCTTCAACCTGAACACATTGCAATATAAAAAACACGCTATCACAACAATCTAAAACGTCACTACACCACCACCGTCGCCCCCACCACGCTACCACAACAACTCAAAACGCCACCGTACCACCACATCGATCCCAAATGGCAATCGAAAATGACACCACACAAGTACCCTGTTTATTAACATTCAAACCCTATGAAATCCAAAACCCAATCACAAACCAAAATCCAAACGCAATCCAAAACCTAATCGAAATCAAAACCGATCATAATCCAAAACACATGCGAAAATACACATTCCATTAATCTAAAAAAACAAGAGAATACATTATTGAAAAGCAAATTATATGAATATAAAAAAAACACATTCATCATCCGATTTTATGCATCCAAAATTTTTTAGCACTAATTTGATCGTTTATTTGCCCACCAAATCAAATAACTCTGAAAAAAAATTGTAATCTTTGTTAGATTCTCTTTTTAAAAAAATCTCAAGGAAAACACGTCTAGCATGCGTAACGTCTTTGCATTTCATATATGATTCAATCAAATTTGTTTTAGCTTTGCTAGATTTTTCGAATATCAAAGTTGTTTCAATAATCCCTTGGTGATAACGCGTATCTTCTTCAACTTGTTGTATTATTTCGGATTCAATTCCCTTGTAGAAAAGTAAATAGCTATCCAATTCTACCTATTGAATGTTAACCTTGTTTTAATTGACGGGTTACGTTCCTTAATACCATTCGTGGGGCCGTGTACGATCTTCCCCAACTCTATAAGCTTCTACCTCTTCCTATGTCGAGCCTACAACTCGCTCCTAATATGGCCTCTTTAGTAGTCACTTATGCATTAAATACAACCATTAAAATCGAGTACACATTTGATTCATGTTTCCTAAGACATCAAGCACATTACCATAAAGGAAGTCGGCCAATTTTCTTAAGCCTAACATCGACGAGCAATCAATCAAAACAAGAGACAATAGGAAACAAGAATTATAAACTAAACTGATTAGACTTATTGAAGTGTCACACCTTAATTGATGACGATAGACACCATCATCAACAAGGACTCAATAAGATCGTATTAATTATATACAAGTTTCACACAATCATAAGTAGACACAAGGTGAATTAGCAAAACATAATTAAGGAAGAGCAATCAACAATAATGATAATTCAAGACATAACATAAGATTGAATCATTAAACAAACCATTACAAGATGTTTATGGAGTGATTAAGACCCTCTAAGTTGCTGGAAAAACACCTGCCCTAACCCTAGAATCGGACTTAGGGTTTGGGGCTTACAAATAATGAAGTTATAAGGTGGTATTTATAGGCACTTTTCAGCCCGGCCCGTCTTGACGGCGTCTGCCCAACCTTGACAGGGTCAAGACCAATTTTTCTTTACCAAATTATAGATCTTTTCGTCCCGATCATTTCCTTTTTTTGAATCGCTCAAATCCGAGTTCGTATGCAAAAGTTATGGCCAAAACAGTAACAGCTACCGCGCGCGCAAATTGTGACTAGTTAACACGTGATGGCCTACTTCCAAATACACGTGATGGCGTCAGGTGTAAATCACCAAAATTCTTTCTTGGGCGTCACGTGTTAATTTCCATCTGCTTCATTCTTCAAGTGATGGCGTCAGCATCCACAACGTTACGCCGTCAAGTGCAAAATCCTGACTTTCCTTGGTTTTCTTGTTCTCTTCATTCTTGAGCATAAAAACGTCCAAAAAGCTACAAAATGCTTCATATTTCAGAAATCACATCCCAAGTACCTAAAATGAGAAAAGAAATGATTTGAGGCAATATTTGATCATAAAATCACGATTTAGGGCTTAAATTACCCCCTAAACGCGTAACACTTTTCGCTTCATCAGAAATATCAGGGACTGTTGTGTTATAGAGTGTTTGGACAAGAAATGCCAAAAAGATGAAATAGCCCTTGCAGCTAACGAGATTTGTAACAACGCTAGGTTTTTGGATCTCCAACGAAGAAAAATCAAGACATTGGGGACGCTCGGAGTAATTTTGCAATTCTTGAGATTGTATCCGCAATTCGTCATAACATGGGAGAATGACAGTGTAATTTTCTAAATTGAAAATAACACAATAGCAGCCTAACGAGATAGTTATGGTTGAGAGAATAAACGTTGATATAGTTCTTAGAAATTGTACCATGAATATAACTGGGCACATCATAAAAGTAGGTATCAAGATGCAGTGTTTCCTCCTATCTTGATCTGCGTCTGAATCTATACTATCTAAATATTGAATGGCTTAATTTAATATGCAGGAGGAATTGTGCATAAAGGATAGTATGGTACAACATAGTTTAAGCTACATGAAGACTATATCAATTATTACATATACAAAGGAAAGTACGGTACAAACAAGACATTGCACATTAAATAACTACAATTTTTCGTTTATGATCAAGTCATCTTGAATGCTTGCAATGAAAGATTCAGTTTTGGAACACAAAAGGGCTGCAATTTTGCATATTATTGAATTCAATGGTAAGGAATACAAAGCATGGTGAGTTACAGAATGCATAATAAATAACATCTTTTCATTTGCTTGCAAATAATTAAATCAAACTAAGTCTTCAAATGTGAATCTCTTCGGTTGTTTTTTTGAAGATTATAAATAGACAACTATCACCATTTTCACCCCATCATTTTTTACACCAATCTTCACCACCATGAAAAAAAATTGAGTGTCAGTTAGTGAAAAATATATTAATGACTGATAGAAGAATGTCACTATGTATGGGTTATGGAACAACAAATAGCATCGGTAAAAGATATCAAATTTGTTTTATTTGTTAACAAAAAAGCTTTTACAGAAGTACAAAAGGTTCAAAATCTATTTGTTCTTTTGCATCAATATAGGTATTCATGGATGGCAGTTTCACCCACAATTTTCTAAGTGTCGGTAAGAATTAGTAATCGACAACAATAAACGCATTACTAACCTAATCCCTTCACCTCACAAACAACAAAGCAACAACCTCAACCATCTCTCGGTTACAATAACAACACCAAGATACGAATCTTTAAATAAACAAAACAAAACAAAAAAAAAAGATCTCAGTTTCTTTACTAGTACCACAAGATTTGTTCTTAGAACACATGGATAAAGAGACATCATCATAAATCTACTTCAACCCACCACAAATCTTGACCAAAAACAAAAACATAGTGTTAATACAAATATCTTCTAAAAACGTTATTTATATTTTACGATCTTTCTTAGTTTTGTTAACTACAAAAGGTAAAGTTTATTTTTGGCAAATCGTAAATATAGTTTAAAAGTCTTTTACTTAACTTCACTCAAACTACATATACATGTTTTCATAAAGTGATTTCTAATCAAGTATACTTTAGTTTAAGTACATGTGTTAAAAATGTCTTATAAGTATATTTAGCAAGTTTTCTAACTAGTATGTCATATTAGGATATAAGCAAGCAAACCCTTTTGGTAAATCATTCACTTGCTAAACATCTCAAACAAACATTTTTAAGTCTATACATAAACTCTTTTACAAGTATACTTTCCTTTTTAAGAATATCTCAAATTAGAAATCTAATGTAAACTTACATAATCACTTGCATCACACATGCCCTTCAAGGAAACATGTGTGTAAGAAACATGTTTTATTTTGTATAGATTCATACTCAAGATCTCAAAGTTGAATTTGTGAGATCTTGAGAATATTGTGTTAGATTTTCTAATATCTTGTGCAGGATTCTGTCAGGGCTTCTGGCGGAACCCTCAGGGACAACGGACGGAACCAAAGTATTGGTTCCGCCGTATCCGTGGGTTGGTCTGGAAGTTGGCCTATAAATAGCAACCCACTCTTTGAGTTTTCCTTATCACTCACTATCATAATATACTGCATATACTTCATTTCTAACTCAGTACACTTTCATATTTGTGAGTCTTTCTTTGTAGCAAGAAGATCACGAACTTACAAGCTTCAACACAACGTTGCAAGACTTGTCAAGCATAGCATAGTGTAAACTAGTAAAGTTTATACATCATTGTATTGTATCCATTTGTAGTGATCGGTTAGTATTTTAGTCCTCAAAATACTTAGAGTATCTGGAGTTGTTGTACCCTTGTAAAAGAACTATCGGGAGTGGTTGTACCCTTGTGAAAGAACTCGACATCTAGCTTAGTGTCAGAAATAGTGTGTAAGCGACGTGTAAGGTTTTCTCTGTCGGATAAAGGAGCTTGTTGACTAGTGCAAGAAAACTCTCGAGTTGGATACTCGGGGCCTGGAGTAGGGCAAGGAAAAAGAGTCATTGTAGCCGAACCAAGATCAACAATCGTGTTATGGTTTGATCGTTTCTTACTTTTATTCTTGCATATTATTTATTGTTCGATAAGTCTTAATTGTCGATTACACGTAAAAGTTTTCAAAGAAAATCAAGTTAAAACCGGTAAAACTATTCAATCCCCTTCTAGTTTTCCACATAAGGCTACCGGAAGTGGTCGGGATGAGGATAGTTCACTCACTAAACATAGTGATGATCAAAAGAAACTAATTGCCAAATATAATGAAGCAAAAATGATGCTTTATAATGCCTTACCAAAGAAAGAGTATGAAAGAGTTTTTATGTGCAAAACCGCTAAAGAAATTTGGCAATCTTTAATAACTACTCATCAAGGAAATTCACAAGTTAAGGATAACAAAATTGATCTTCTTGTCCAACAATATGAACAATTTTCTATTCCCGAAGATGAAACTATTGATAGTGCATTTGCTAGATTTAACACTATTATTACTTCACTTAAAGCACTTGATGAATCTTTTTGTAGCAAGAATTTTGTCAGGAAATTCCTTAGAGCACTCCATCCTAAGTGGAGAGCAAAAGTAACGGCTATCGAAGAATCTAAGGATCTTTCAAGCATGGCACTTGACGAGCTTATCGGAAACCTCAAAGTTCACGAAATGATAATGGAAAAAGATTCGGAGATAGTTAGAGGCAAGAAAGAAAAAGCGAAATCTATTGCCTTAAAAGCTAGAATAGAATCAAGTGACGATGAGGAATCAAGTTCGGATAGTGAAGATTAAGAATATGCCATGGCGGTTAGAGACTTCAAGAAGTTCTTTAAAAGACGAGGAAAGTTTGTAAGGCAACTTAAAGATAAAAAGAAGTCTTTACGAAAAGATCGAGATATGAAGAAAGTCAAGAATGAAAGAAAGTGTTTTAGATGCGGAGATACAAGTCACTTAATAGGAGAATGTGCAAAACCACCCAAAATCAAAACTCAAAGTGCTTTTGTAAGTGGTGCTTGCAGTGATAGTTAGAATGATGATGAAGAGCCGATAAATGACGAAGTAGCTCTTATGGCTCAAAAAGCTCAAATGAGGTACATTCCGATTCATCTTACTCTTCTATTGATGATAACACATTAGAACAACAATACAACAAACTTTGTGAGTTAAGCTTAAAAATCATAAACAAAAACAAATTTTTGAAGACTAAAAAAGAATTTCTAGAAAACGAAGTTTATGAATTAAAAGAAAAAGCTAAACGTTTGGAAAAGAGTAAAAATGTTGACACAACTTGCAAATCATGTCAAGAGTTCAAACTTGAAATTGAGAAGCTTAAAATCACACAAGATAATCTTATTAAACAAAAATCAAAGTTTAAGAAGTTTGATAAAAGTATTTGTTGTGCGGATGAAATAATGAAACTCCAAAAATCACACTTTGATAGAACAGGGTTAGGATTCATGAAAACATGATCAATAAGTAGTTTAAAGAAACAAGGCAAAAAAGGACAAGAAAATGACAAAACTGCAGCAGTGACCCACGAAACTGACGGAACCAAAATTTTGGTTCCGCCAATTGAACCCATTGGTTCCGTGGAGGCTGCTGCAGAACAGAACATTTCAGTAACTAACCGTAATGAATGTGTTAAAGTTACAAAGAATTCCAACACTAGTTCAACTAAAACCAAACTTAAACCAGCCATTAAAATAGGAGTAGGACTTGCTAAAAATGAATTTAGAACTAGAACTACTCAACCAAGACCTAAAATGTCTATATCCATACGCCCCTTTCCAAAGAGCAACTACAACACACAACCCTACTTTCAACATAGCTGGGGTCAAAACATACCTAGAAATCATCAAGTTCCAAACTATATGTCTTGGAACCCATATCCACCATTTCCTTACATGAATCAAGGTAATGGCATGATTAACCAAAATGGACCCATGAGATATTGGGGACCAAATGTTTGAATGCTTGTTATAAAATAGGTTTGCTTAAAAGTGTGTTTGGAACCGGATGAATGGATCAAAGATAGCGGTTGCTCAAGACACATGACGGGGGACAAAAGTCTTTTCTCTACCTATCAAGTCTATGACGGAGGTAACGTTACTTTTGGTAGCAAGCTTAAAAGTAAAATCATCGGAAAAGGTACTATCTCTCATGACTCTCAATCTATTGATGATGTTGCTCATGTTGACAACTTAGGATTTAATCTTCTTAGTATTAGCCAACTTTTCCGTAAAAAGAATAAAGTCCTCTTTAGTGAAAACGAAAGTAAGATACTTAAAGATTGTATTATAATAGCTAAAGGAGTTCTTAAGAATAATGTATATGTCATGAAAATTGATAAAAACATCTAGAGATAAACTTTGCCTTACCTCATTAGATGAGTCCTCAACTCTTTGGCATAGATGCTTAGGTCACGCTAATATGAGACTTATTCAATTCCTATCCTCTAAGGAATTAGTTAGAAACCTACCCAAGTTGAAATATGACCAGCACTTTTGTGATGCTTGCAAAATTGGTAAACAAGTTCATAGTAGCCATAAGGCTAAAAATATGGTGTCTACAACTTGGTGTCTAGAACTTTTGCATATGGATTTGTTTGGTCCATCCGCTATTCAAAGTTGTGGAGGAAACTTCTACACTTTGGTCATAGTGGATGATTATTCACGCTATACATGGACAAGATTTTTGAAAAGTAAAAATGAAGCTTTCGAACAATTTGAAATTCTTAGTAAGAAAATTCAAAATCAAGTAGGAAATTGCATTGTGTCTATTAGAACGGATCATGGTCGGGAATTCGATAACGAAATATAATTTGGTGAATTTTGTGACAAAAATGGTATAACACATAATTTCTCGGCTCCTCGCACTCCTCAATCTAATGGTGTAGTAGAACGTAAAAACTGGACACTTCAAGAGATGAGTAGAACAATGCTTAACAAACAAAATATTCAACAAAAGTTATGGTGTAATGCCGTCGACACATCAACTTATATCTTAAACCGAGTCCTAATTAGACCATTTTTAGATAAAACTCCATATGAATTATATATAGGTAAAAAGCCAACATTAGGATACTTCAAAGTATTTGGGAGTAAATGCTTTATACTAAACACCAAGGATTATCTCACTAAATTTGACCCAAAGTCTTATGAAGGTGTATTCCTTGGAAATTCACAAAATAGCAAAGCTTATATTGTTCTAAATAAAGAAACATTAAGAGTCGAGGAATCGTTGAATGTAACATTCGACGAAAGTCCACCTCCCTCTAAGATATCACCTTTGGTAGATGATGACTTAGTTGAAAGTCAAGTTGTTAATTGATGCGTGGGAATTGCACCAGGCTTTACCTCTCGAGAAGCTTACAACCCCCACCAGGCAGTGTACCTGATCGTTGTAGTATAGTATAGTGACAAGTACCGGGGGATTGATCGTTCTCCTCAGGAATAGTGTCGCTAGGATTAGAAAGACTAAAAACTAGGTCTAGAGGTGAGGGATGATTCGTTTTGTATTTTTATATTTTTATAAAAGCAATTAAAATCTCGGGTTTTTGGAAGAGTGGGCGGAATTAGCTGTTAATCAACTAACCCAATAACTATGATGCAATCAAAATAAAATAACAGAAATGAAAATAAAGCCAATTAAACTAGTCGTGTGAACAATAATGGGGAGAATTGTGTTTACTTAGATTTCATTACTCCCTAGATATCTTTTATAGGTTGATAGTTTGTTACAATTGCGTGGATGACGGGTTATATTCCTTAATACCATTCGTGGGGTGGCGTACGTACTTCCCCAACTCTATAAGCTCCTACTTCACTCCTATGTCGAGCCTGCAAGAAGCTCCTAACATGGGATCATTAGAATTCACTCATGCATTAAATACAACCATAATAACCTAGTACGCATTGGTTCATGTTTCTTAAGACGTTCAAGCACGTTACCCTATGGAAGTCTGCCAGTTTTCTTAAGCCTAACATCGAAATCATTCATCCGTAACAACTATAAACAAACAATCAACCCATAATCAACATCTAGGTTTCACTACATCTAAGCAAACACACAAGAGATCTAGCCTAGCATGTTAAATTCAAGACAAGCGTAAGATATATTCAAACAACACATAGACATATTGAATGAATTGAAAGGATACTTATCTTAATTGAACATGACATGTTTCAAAGGGTAAAAACCTTTGAAAGAGCAGTAAAATTCGTGCTAGGGTTTCTCCAAAGTTATCCCCTATTAAGTTACATCTAATGAATGAAAATTGCAAAACTATATATAGATTTTACAAGGTGACAGCGTCAAGAAGAAATGTCTGACGCCGTCAACTCGCCGCCCATAATGAGATCGGATTGCCTAGATCCAAGTTTGACGCCGTCATGTGTAATATTACTCTGGGCCGTCACCATATCTTGAACCTTGACGGCCATACGTGACACCGTCACATTTTCTCTGGACTGTCACCACTTTCAACTCTTGACGCCGTTATATGAAGCCTCTTGACGCCGTCAGGTACTGTTCCCAGCAAGGAAAATTAAGACTTTGCCGTTTTCTTCACTTTTATACTCCAAAAATGTCCAAAATGCTTCCTTTTCCTGAATTCACTCCAAAAGTACCTAAAATCACAAAAGGAACGATTTAGGGCAATATTTGATCAAATAAATTCAATTCTGGGCTTAAATGACCCCCTAAAAACGGCTCATTTTTCGTCTTATCATATACCCTTACACTTGAGATTTGCTTGTCCTCAAGCAAATGCGCTTTTATTCTAGTCAAAATACAAGTTAGGGGTCATTTAACACTAATATAAAAGTAATTACAACAAATAATCGTTCCACTAAAGACCAAAGACAAGCACGGAGGTCATACACTAGCACCTCATAAATAGTGTTTAGATACTCACATATCTCGGGTGTAATAAAGTATATATCACAATATGGAAATGGAAAACATCTCTCACTACCTGTCATAACAAAATAGATTACCATAGGCTTGGGAAAGGATCAAACCTCCACCACATGGCATAAGCACCTAGGTTAAACTATCAAAGAGGTCTTTCAAAGGGTTATAACGTTAGGTGTAGGGATATGGAATACACGGTTTTATTGGATAAAGGCAATCTTTACTAGTGGCGAGTTAATCATCTTGGTTAATTACATGTACAATATTGCGTTGCTAAGCCAAGACTAGACTCGACTTAAGCTAATAAATGAAAAATAACACAAACATAAAACAAACATAGAATGAAACGGGATGGTAGTCCGTATGTTTTTTTTTCTCTTTTCTTTTTCTATTTTTTTTTCTTTTTCTTAAATTTTTCGATTTTTTTTTTCTTTTTTTTTTTTTGCATACACTTTTACCCTACCATCTAAAATAATACATCATAGGGAATGAACATTCCCCTTACACTTGAATTTTTACATACTTTAGAATAAACTAATCTAATGACTCGAATTAAGATAATCAAAACACTTGGAGTACTTTTTTAAGATTAACGCACATATGGGGGTAATAAATGATGTTCTTCCCCATTACTCCATAACATAAGTACTTTACCCATGAGTCCCAATCGTCCCAAAACAATATGTACAAGGATATGACTCGACTTATCAACCATGTAATCAATTAGATAATTAACTAAGGGTTTAAACATGTAACAATAATGCACTAAATATGAGTGCATACATGGAAGGCTAAGGCGATTTGGGTGTACATTTAAGTGGGTTGTAACAAATTCTTCCTTTAAATAAGATGCTAAAAGTTAGAAACGAAAAGATAGGCTCGGAGGGGTGTACTAGGGTTTCGTGTACTAAAAATGAGTACAATGCTAAGGGTGTGGGAAAAATTAGTTGACTTTACTAGCCAAGTAATATGACTTAAATGGTCAAGTAATTATGATACGGGTTTAACACAAGGGTGATCCTAATGCCTCTTATCATGTAGTAAATCCTACTACACGAATGTAGTCTCACTAGCAGTCTCGGGATGCATCACTAACGCAAGTTCTAGAATCTAAATGCTACTGGTACACTCATAAGCACTAATAGTAAATGCTTTTCCTATCAAATCTAAAGGCGAACCTCACATATTTGGGTGGAAATTTTTTCTGAATGGTACGGTTTTGTGCTAGTCATACTACTCTTATCCATGAGACGCTTGCTATGGCTAAAGTTTCACTCCTAAATGATGTAAAAAATTTTAAATTTGGCTCTAAAATTACACTAACAAGTATTTCTCATAGTTTCATTACACACCTACCATCAAACAAACAAACTCAAGTGCAAGTGTATCCTATAAGGTATCATCAACCCTCCCCTTACACTTAGGATGAAAATTGTCTCCAATGTTCAATTAAAGAATGTAAAAGTGAAATAGGTAAAAGAATGAAATCAAATACTCCCCTGATTCGTTCGGTGTGGATAGTGTTTTAACAAGGTTAGATCGTCCTCCAAGAAAATGAACAATCAAAGCTTCCCTTTCAGAAATATAAATCATCTTCTTGTCATACACAACCTGTTAAACCTGAGAAAACAAACAAGGCAACCTCGCGTAAAATCGGCGGCAATCTATATATACTAACAAGACCTAGAAAACAAATTAAGATATAATGCTTGTGGAAGTAATGTTTGCAGATCTCCTGAAGTTTATAGAACTAAAGAATTAACAAAAACTTTAAGACTCTGTTAGAAAAACAAAACTAGCAAAATTTACAGAATTTTACACATGATGCTGTCAGGAGTTAACTCCTGACGCCGTCAGAAGTGACCTGCAGAAATCTTTAAGTTAAGTTTCCAGAAAATTTCTGGAAAAACTTATGTCCTACTTCCTGGAAAATCCTGCAAAACATCATTATGACTCGATACAAGCATTTGGCTCTAACAAATACTAATACACATGTTCATTTAATATTGTGGAGAATCATGATCAATTTCGTTCTTAAAAACATATTTGGGGTTTCCCCTTACACTTATCTTTTGCAAAATACCTTTATATGAAGTTAAGACGAAGTTAAACAACAAAATAAAGCATTTTCACAATTTAGTTTTGAAACATGATCCACAAACAATAAAAATAAAACATGCATACGGAAACAAATAAAATCAAACAAACAAACAAACAAACAAATAAATAAAACTTGGGTTGCCTCCCAATAAGCGCTTGTTTTTGTTCGAGTCACGAGCCTGACTCTACCCTTATTTAACGGAAATAGGGGAGGTTTTCCCTACACTTAGGATTAAGTGCGGGTGGAAGTAGCGATACACACCCTCTCGGTGGAAGTATGCCACATGAGGAAAGAGTGGTGGATGAATTATATGCTTAAAGGGCTATGCTCCTATCATTATAACCTTACCTAATTCAATTGGGTTAATGGGTGGATTAAGCTTTTCTCCTAGAAAGGGATCATTTTCTATCAACTTCAAAAGACTCCTAGTTGGGGATCCATCTTGACCTAATAAACCCGGTTTAAACCCATAATGTTTCTTGTGATCAATCATAAATGGGTGATGTAAGCTTGTAAGGTCATTTTCCACTCCTATATTGGCTTCCTCTCTACAAGGCTTAGAGTCCACTACCTTTGTCCTAAGACTACCCGGAGTATATGGTTTGATGGGTGGATCGGAACCTACTTCAATTCCTAAATTTTCATCCAAGGATGGAAGATTAGGTAACGGTTTTGGTTGAGGCCCCAGTTCATCAAAACTAGGAACTTCCCTAGAACTAAGAGAAAGGTTGTGATTACAAGTATTCAAACCTATTTCATCTAGTTGTATTTGGTCCAAAGGCTCTACCTCTATTGGGGCTCCTATAGTCTCTTCTACTTCTTTCGGGTAAGTCACGGGTGGTGTGTATTCCTCAAGTGATGATGGGAGTTGTGGGGTACTTTCTAGGTTTGTGTTATTTACCTCATGCTTCCTTATCTCAATATCATCTATATCCTCATCATGTGTTCCTTGAGATTCAAAGTCATTGATCATAAAACCTAGGCCTTTTTGCCCAATATGATCATGCTCGGCTAAATCCTCCATAATTGTTTCCTCAAGTTGTGATGTATACAAACCCATCAATTCATTGAACTCATGGTTCACGATTAGGAGGCTTTCCTCAAAAATTTTCCAAAGGGTCTTACTAAAAGGTATTGATCCTAACAATGATTGTTTAATATAGGACACACATGCGCATAACTCATCAAACCTATCAAACTTTACACTCATCTCTTCTTGTATATATCTAAGATCACTTAAAAATTCATTGGAACAACAGGAAGCAAATCTATCCGAGTAAACTAATTGTTCCTCTATAGTTAATGATCTAAATGGAATTTCATCCACCATGAAGACAAAATGGTTTTACAAACAAAAGGGCACAAAGAAAAAGATAGACTAAAGAAAACCTAAAAATAAAAATAAAATTTTACTAGAAAGGAATCTAGCAAGTAGACCTAATAAAAAGAAATCCTAACCTAGACAATAACTATTCCCCGGGCTGCGGCGCCAAAAACTTGATGCGTGGGAATTGCACCAGGCTTTACCTCTTGAGGGATCTCGAGAAGCTTACAACCCCCACCAGGCAGTGTACCTAATCGTTGTAGTATAGTATAGTGACAAGTACCGGGGGATTGATAGTTCAACTCAGGAATAGTGTCGCTAGGATTAGAAAGCCTAAAAACTAGGTCTAGAGGTGAGGGATGATTCTTTTTGTATTTTTATATTTTTATAAAAGCAAGTAAAATCTCGGGTTTTTGGAAGAGTGGGCGGAATTAGCTTTAAATCAACTAACCCAATAACTATGATGCAATCAAAATAAAATAACAGAAATGAAAATAAAGCTAATTAAACTAGTGGTGTGAACAATAATTGGGAGAATTGTGTTTACTTAGATTTCATTAATCCCTAGATATCTTTTACAAGTTGATAGTTTGTTACAATTGCGTGGATGACAGGTTATATTCCTTAATACCATTCGTGGGGTGGCGTACGTACTTCCCCAACTCTATAGGCTCCTACTTCACTCCTATGTCGAGCCTGCAAGAAGCTCCTAACATGGGATCATTAGAATTCACTCATGCATTAAATACAACCATAATAACCTAGTACGCATTGGTTCATGTTTCTTAAGACGTTCAAGCATGTTACCCTATGGAAGTCTGCCAGTTTTCTTAAGCCTAACATCGAAATCATTCATCCGTAACAACTATAAACAAACAATCAACCCATAATCAACATCTAGGTTTCACTACATCTAAGCAAACACACAAGAGATCTAGCCTAGCATGTTAAATTCAAGACAAGCGTACAATATATTCAAACAACACATAGACATATTGAATGAATTGAAAGGATACTTATCTTTATTGAACATGAAAGGTTTCAAAGGGTAAAAACCCTTGAAAGAGCAGTAAAATTCGTGCTAGGGTTTCTCCGAAGTTATCCCCTATTAAGTTACATCTAATGAATGAAAATTGCAAAACTATATATAGATTTTACAAGGTGACGGCGTCAAGAAGAAATGTCTGACGCCGTCAACTCGCCGCCCATAATGAGATCGGATTGCCTTGATCCACGTTTGACGCCGTCATGTGTAATATTACTCTGGGCCGTCACCATATCTTGAACCTTGACGGCCATATGTGACGCCATCACGTTTTCTCTGGACCGTCACCACTTACAACTCTTTACGCCGTCATATGAAGCCTCTTGACGCCGTCAGGTACTGTTCCCAGCAAGGAAAATTAAGACTTTGCCGTTTTCTTCACTTTTATGCTCCAAAAACGTCCAAAATGCTTCCTTTTCCAGAATTCACTCCAAAAGTACCTAAAATCACAAAAGGAACAATTTAGGGCAATATTTGATCAAATAAATTCAATTCCGGGCTTAAATGACCCCCTAAAAATGACTCATTTTTCGTCTCATCATATACCCTTACACTTGAGATTTGCTTGTCCTCAAGCAAATGCGCTTTTATTCTAGTCAAAATACAAGTTAGGGGTCATTTAACACTAATATAAAAGTAATTACAACAAATGGTCAAGGAAAATAAACTATTAAATAGAGAAATAGTCAATGTTAAAGAGTCTAAAAGTCATCCATTAGATAGTGTCATAGGTAAACTTAATGAAAGAACCTTAAGATCAAAAGCTCAAAATGAAAGTAACTATTTTTGTTTTATGTCAACCATTGAACCTAAAAATATAAATGAAGCTATAAGTGATGAATCTTGGGTAATAGCTATGTAAGAAGAATTGAACCAATTTATTAAAAATGATGTTTGGAAACTAGTTCCTCAACCAAAGAATCAAACTATAACTGGAACAAAATGGGTCTTTCGAAATAAAATGGATGAAAACGGAGTTGTGTCTAGAAACAAAGCTAGGCTAGTAGCACAAGGTTATAATCAACAAGAAGGCATTGACTATGATGAAACTTTTGCTCTGGTTGCTAGGCTCGAGTCAATTAGAATCTTACATGCATATGCATGCGCACATGACTTTAAACTTTTTCAAATGGATGTCAAAAGTGCATTCTTAAATGGTTTTATTAGGGGTGGAAATGAGCCGAGCCGCTCGTGAAAAGCTCGGGATCGGATCGGTAAAAAGCTCGAACGAGCCGAGCCTAAACGAGCTCGAGCCTAAGTTGCAGCTCGTTTATTAATCGAGCTCGAGCTCGAGTTTTACATAAAAAGCTCGTTTGGGCTCGCGAGCCTAAACGAGCCTAAACAAAAATATGATATTTTAACTTATATACAAGCCGAGCTCGAGCTTATTAATGAGCTCAATAAAGATATATGACGAGCCGAGCTCGAGCTCGAGCTCGAGCCAAGCTTTAACTTTTCATGGCCAAATCGAATAAATGAGCCGAGTTCGAGCTGAGCCCGTGCCTATATAATATTCCACGAGCCGAGCTCGAGCTTAAAGTTTAAGGCTTGAAACAAGCCGAGCTCGAGCTCGATCCTTTTAAAACTTAAACGAGTCGAGCTCGAGCTCTGGCAGGCTCGGGCTCGGCTCGGCTCGTTTCCACCCCTAGGTTTTATTAATGAAGAAGTTTATGTTGCTCAACCACCTACCTTTACCGACTTTGAAAAACCTAATCATGTTTACAAACTTAAAAAGCTTTATACGGACTTAAGCAAGCTCCAAAAGCATGTTATGATCGACTTAAAACCTTCCTAGTTGACCATAAGTACACCATGGGCCTAGTTGACAACACTCTCTTCACTAAGAAGAAAGAATCACACATTATCATAGTTCAAATTTATGTTGATGACATAATATTCGGATCAACTTGTCAAGAGCTATGCGATGATTTCTCAAAAATCATGCATGACGAGTTTGGGATGAGTATGATGGGAGAACTCAACTTTTTCTTAGGACTTCAAATTAAACAATTAGAAGATTGGATATTCTTTAACCAATCTAAATACATAAAAGACATTCTTAAAAAATTTGGTTTAGAAGATTCAAAACCTATCAAAACGCCTATGTCCTCGGAAACCAAACTCACAAATGATGAGGAAAGTGAATCCGTAGATAACACTAAATATAGGGGTATGATTGGTAGTCTACTTTATCTCACGACTTGTAGACCCGACATTATGTTTAGCATTTGTCTATGTGCTCGTTTTCAAGAAGATCCCAAAACAATCCATCTTGAAGCCGTAAAAAGGATTTTTAGGTACATCAAAGGCACTACACATCTAGGATTGTGGTATCCCAAAAGAACGGGTGTAGAAACCATAGTGTATGCCGACTTGGATCATGCCAGTGACTATGTTGACAGAAAAAGTACAAGTTGTATTTGTACTTTTGTTGGACATTGTCTCACCTCATGGTTCTCCAAGAAGCAAACGGCCCTCGCAATCTCAACAACTGAAGCTGAATACGTATCGGCCGGAAAAGCATGTCAACAAGCTCTTTGGATGAAGCATGCGCTTGTGGACTACGGAATTGTGATTAAAGACATATCTATCCTTTGCGACAACAAAGGAGCCATCAACTTGAGTAAAAATCCAGTCCAACATGCTCGTACTAAACATATAGAGATCCGTCATCATTTCCTTCGTGACAATGTTCAAAAAGGAAACATCTCCATCAAAAAAGTATCCTCCGAAGACAACATTGCCGACATTCTTACAAAACCCCTTAAACGTGAACCATTTAATCTTCTTAGACTAGGACTAGGACTTATGGAACCTACTTCATAGTTTAAACATTAAATAAAATCGTAGAAATTAAAAACAAAAAATCCTTGTACGTAAACCTGCAGGACTGGCGGAACCAAGAAAAACAAAGGGCGGATCCCTCTGTTTGGTTCCGTCCAATTCGTCAAAAGCCTGTACAGGTTCCCTTTTTATATATTAAACCATAAAAGTCCCATACTCTATACTACTCACCAAAAGCAGTTACTATTCACTTCCATATCCACTTTCACACGAAAATTAGGGTTCTTGCTCAGCCACTCTTCATTCCTATCATCATTGTAAGTATTCTAAACACAATTACTCTCCTGATCTTTGTCTAGGAAATTCTATTTATACACAAAACTAAAAACTTGGGGTTATGCATCAACTTAGGAAATCATGAAGTACATTTGTCATAAACAAAACTAATTATGTTTTCCATTAGTTAGGAATTGCACCTTGTAAGACATTATCACATTATACCAAACACCCCATTTTGAAAAATCTTCTCACATTTAGGAAAAATATTTTTTCATTGATAATAGAAAATAAAAACGTTATGTTTAAAACATCACTTGCATTATGTCTCTTGAATGCTAAAGGGGATAAATATCTAATATGTATTTTCGGGTACATTCAACCGTAGCTACATTGAACTAGGAGCATTTGGGTTATCTCAAAATTTACTCAAAATTTGCATAAGTAAAACCATTTTAAGCATTAAAATGAGTCAAGATAATCACAACTCCATATTGTTTTCATATAGGCACACACTAGAATTTTGACATTTAAACCATTATTTTCATAAACTAAAATGTGAAAATTATGTTTCTAGTTTTATCATGCCTCCCACAACCTTCTGTGACCACAAAGACACCAACAAATACCTACCCAAACACCATAAGACAAAAGGGCTAACCTCGTTACAAGTAGAAATCTTTAAGAACCTTGAGAAGCGTTATGTCCATGAGGGTAGAACCATTGACCCTACTTTCCGTGCCGGAACCAACATTAGGGAAGAACTCTCTTTTATCAACTTCGATTGTCTCTTAGACATAGATGTGCCAATTTGTCCTTGTTTCATCCTAGAATTCTATGCCTCCGTGACCCTTAGCACGAATGATGAAGGTCTCATGTCATTAAACTTTTCTATCAACCAAAATGACTTTGAAATCACCTTAGATCAATTTGCTCAAGTGCTCCGTGTTCCAAATCGGGGCACATGTCTCTACACCGACAAATGGCCACTTTCAACTATTGACTCAATCCATGACCGTCCAGGACAAGTCTTTTCGATTAATGACATTTAAGCTTCGTCAATTCATTGGTAATATACGAGTCGAGCTCTTTTGAGATTCAGTCACAAACTTTAAACATCTTTGATCACATTTTAATCATATCTTCTCCCCCTCAAAAATAGCATATCGTGATATTTTTGATATCAACTGATTAATAAAAAGCTTTTGGAGAGAAAGACAGATTTTGCTTGAATTTTGAACATTTTTGTTTTTGTACTCCCCCTTAATGATAGCTCATTTTAAAATCAATTAAGGGTTTTGAGGGAGTTTTCTTGAGCACTAATTTTGAGAGATTTTGAGAAATCTTTTGAACAATCTTGAAAAAGTGCTCAAGAATTTTGTTTTGAAAACGAGTTTATGCTTGAAATCTATTTCGTTTGTTTAGACTCGAACTTTTTGAAAACGATTTCGTCATTGAACGTACGAGTCCTTGATTTGAAAATAATCAGAAGTCATTGTTCGGGTCCGCGTTTCGTACTGATGTATACGAAAGCCATTGTGAAGAAAATTTTGAGAAACGACATGTTTTAGAAAAACGTTAAAAAGAACTCCCGCTCAAGCATCTGTACATGTCCGTATCATTGTTGAATGACATTTCTAGAAATGTGCAGAATATTGATTTATACGAGAGACATGTCGTGAGAAGAATATTTTTGGATTTTTTGATTTTATATTGTTTTTGTATTTTTTGAGAATTTTATATTTTTGTATTTTGTTTTTGTTTGTTTTTTTTTTAAATTTTGTATTTTGTTTTTTCAAAAATTATTTACAGCGAAGCGATTTTGAAAATTTTTCAAGAAGATTCGAGAAGACGTTCTAGCTCCTCAGGAGTTAGGCTTCGCATGCCAATTCGTCGAACTAAATAGTCAAACCGTTCTTTTGGAAGGGCTTTAGTAAAAAGATCGGCGAGTTGGTAATCTGTCTTAACGAAAAATAATTCAACAGTACCCTCTTCCACGTGTTCTTTGATGAAATGGTAGCGGACTTTGATATGTTTCGTCTTAGAGTGATGTACGGGATTGCACGAGATGGCTATAGCACTTTTTGAGTCACAATACATAGGTATTCTGTCAAAAGTAAAGCCATAATCTGTGAGCTGTGTCTGCATCCAAAGAACTTGGGCACAACACGCAGATAGAGACACATACTCGGCTTCGGCGGTTGATAGCTGATGAGGCGTAAAATGAACCACTTTTAGGAGGTCATTTAAGCCCGGAATTGAATTTATTTGATCAAATATTGCCCTAAATCGTTCCTTTTGTGATTTTAGGTACTTTGGGAGAGAAATCTGGAAAAGGAAGCAATTCGGACGTTTTTGGAGCATAAAAGTGAAGAAAACGCCAAAGTCTTAATTTTCCTTGCTGGGAACAGTGTGTGACGGCGTCAAGAGCAACATCCTGACGGCGTCGAGAGTAAATTGCATGACGGCCCAGTGCAGACATGAATGCGTCACATGGAAGAGCGTCAAGAGTTAAACACGTAACGGCCTGGAAGAGCCTAATACATAACGGCATCAGATGTAGATCAAGGCAGTCCGAGAATTCTTTTGGCGGCGAGATGACGGCGTCACCCCTTTGTTCTTGACGCCGTCAGCCTCAATTTCCTATATATAGTTTCCTAATTTTCATTCATAAAAAGGAGAGAAGTTTTGGAGAAACCCTAAGGCCGAACCTATTACGAATTTTACAGGTTTTTCAAGGGTTTTCAGCCCTTGAACCCTTACATGTGTAATTAAGATAAGTGTTCTTCTAATTCAATCAATATGTCTATGTGTTGGTTGTCTATATCTTGTGCTTGTCTTAATTCCACCATGCTAGGCCAGATTTATCTTGTGTTTGCTTAGATCTAATGAAACCTAGATGTTGATTATGTGTTGATTACTTGTTTATGGTTGTATTAGATGAATGATTTCGATGTTAGGCTTAAGAAAACTGGCAGATCTCCAAATGGTAACATGCTTTAACGTCTTAGGAAACATGAACCGATGTGCACTAGGTTTTATTGGTTGTATCTAATGCATGAGTAAATTCTAATGATCCCACGTTAGGAGCTTCTTAGCCGGCTCGACATAGGAGTGAAGTAGGCACTCATAGGATTGGGGAATTAAGTGTGCCACCCCATGAATGGTATTAAGGAATACAATCCGTCATCCACGTAACTATAACAAGTAATTAACATGTAAAAGATATATAGGGAGTAGTGAAATCTAAGTAAACACATTTTCTCCACTTATTGCTCACAACCTTAGTTAATTTAGTTTTATTTCATTTTTAGTATTTTATTTTGATTGCATCTTTAGTATTGGGTTAGTTGACTAGCAACTTATTCCGCCCAAATCCTTCAAAACCCGAGATTTTTACTTGCTTTCTAAAAAAAATATAAAAAAGTACAAAAATAATCATCCCTCATCTCTAGAACTAGTATTTAGGTTTTCTAATCCTAGCGACATTATTCCTAGCTGAACGATCAATCTCCCGGTACTTGTCACTATACTATACTACAACGATCAGGTACACTGCCTGGTGGGGGTTGTAAGCTTCTCGAGATCCCTCGAGAGGCAAAGCCTGGTGCAATCCCTACGCATTAAGTTTTTGGCGCCGCAGCCCGGGGAATAGTTATTGTCTAGGTTAGAATCTCTTTTTATTAGGTCTACTTGCTAGATTCCGTTCTAGTAAGATTTTATTTTTATTTTTAGGTTCTCTTTAGTCTATCTTTTCTTTGTGTTTTTGTTCGTAAAAACCTTTCCATTGACTTTTCCGTTCACCATTATGGAGAACGCGAATCCGCCAAATTTTTCATCCAATCGACCAAACCCACTACAAAATCTACCCTTTTCACTTCAAAATGACATCTTGATGTTTCGACAACATCATGGTGAATCTTTTCCCGATGCATGGACTCGTTTCAAATACTTACTACAAAAAGTCCTTCACTATGGTCTTGATTTATTGCCTCTACTTCAATTATTTCACACTCGTATCGACTACGAAACCCAAATGAGGCTTGACTATGTAACAGATGGGGAGTTTTGGGAGTATGATGTCAAAAACGCATGGGAAAACTTTGAGATTCATGCCCAATACCGGAGTGGAACATGGGACCCAAAAAACGTAAGTGTAGACCTATTTTCAATTTGGAAGGCTCAATCAAAAAGTTTGTTTAGGGATAAAAAGATTAGAGTTGAGACACCTAGGTGCATATCTTGGTTAGGCACTACCTTAATACAAGATGAACACATAGGTAATCTTGATAAGATGGATGATAGAGTTGAAAACCCAAGCCCACTAAGTACCCCACAAGTCCTACCATCATTTGAGGCACACACACCGCCCGTGACTTACCCGGAAGAAGTAGAGGAGACTATAGGAACCCCAATAGAGGTAGAACCTTTGAACCAAACACAACTAGAGGATATAGGTTTGAATACTCATAATGATAACCTTACTCTTAGTTCTAGGGAAGTTCCTAGTTTTGATGAACCGGTGCCTCAATGATGCGTGGGAATTGCACCAGGCTTTACCTCTTGAGGGATCTCGAGAAGCTTACAACCCCCACCAGGCAGTGTACCTGATCGTTGTAGTATAGTATAGTGACAAGTACCGGGGGATTGATCGTTCAGCTTAGGAATAGTATCGCTAGGATTAGAAAACCTAAATACTAGTTCTAAAGGTGAGGGATGATTATTTTTGTATTTTATATTTTTTTAGAAAGCAATTAAAAATCTCGGGTTTGAAGGATTTGGGCAGAATTAGTTGCTAATCAACTAACCCAATACTAAAGATGCAATCAAAATAAAATACTAGAAATGAAAATAAACTAAATTATACTAAAGTTGTGAGCAATAAGTGGAGAAAATGTGTTTACTTAGATTTCACTACTCCCTAGACATCTTTTACACGTTAATTACTTGTTATAATTGCATGGATGACGGATCATATTCCTTAATACCATTCATGGGGTGGCACACTTAACTCCCCAATTCTATGAGCTCTTATCTCCTCCTATACCATGCCCAGCACAACCATAGGGATTATAAACAGTGGCTCATGCATTAAATACAACCAATAAAGACCTAGTGCGCGTCGGTTCATGTTTCTTAAGACGTTCAAGCATGTTACCAATTGGAGATCTACCAGTTTTCTTAAGCCTAACATATAAATCATTCATCCAAGACAAGTATAAACAAGTAATCAACACATAATTAACATCTAGGTTTCATTAGATCTAAGCAAACACAAGATAGATCTAGCCTAGCATGATGGAATTAAGACAAGAACAAGATATAGACAACCAACACATAGACATATTGATTGAATTAAAAGAACACTTATCTCAATTACACATGCAAGGTATCAAGGGTTTGGAACCCTTGAAAAACCTGTAAAATTCGCACCAAGTTCGTACTTAGGGTTTCTCCAAAACTTCTCCTTTCTTAATGTGAAAATTAGAAAACTATATATAGGAAAAGGGGTCTGACGGCGTCAAGACTAAACTTGTGACGCCGTCACCTCGCCGCCAAAACTTTTCTCGGACTTCCTTGATCTACATTTGACGCCGTCATGTGATAATCATTTCCATGCCGTCATGACTTTTACTCTTGACGCCCTACTTCGTGACGCCGTCAAATCTGTACTGGGTCGTCATGGAATTTTGCTCTTGACGCCGTCAGGAAGTTACTCTTGATGCCGTCACCTACTGTTCCCAGCATGGAAAATTAAGACTTTAGCGTTTTCTTCACTTTTATGCTCCAAAAACGTCCGAATTGCTTCCTTTTCCAGATTTCACTCCCAAAGTACCTAAAATCACAAAAGGAACGATTTAGGGCAATATTTGATCAAATAAATTCAATTCCGGGATTAAATGACCCCCTAAAAACGGATCATTTTTCGCCTCATCATATACCCTTACACTTGAGATTTGCTTGTCCTCAAGCAAATGCGCTTTTATTCTAGTCAAAATACAAGTTAGGGGTCATTTAACACTAATATAAAAGTAATTACAACAAATAATCATTCCACTAAAGACCAATAGACAAGCACGGAGGTCATACACAAGCACCTCATAAATAGTGTTTAGATACTCACATCTCTCGGGTGTAATAAAGTGTAAATTACAATATGGATACGGAAGATATCTCTCACTACCTGTCATAGCAAAATAGATTACCATAGGCTTGGGAAAGGATCAAACCTCCACCACATGGCATAAGCACCTAGGATAAACTATCAAAGAGGTCTTTTTAAAGGGTTGTAACGTTAGGTTTAGGGATATGAAATACACGGTTTTGTTGGATAAAGGAAGTTTTTACTGGTGGCGAGTTAACAATCTTAGTTAATTACATGTACAATATGGCGTTGCTAAGCCAAGACTAGACTCGACTTAAGCTAATAAATGAAAAATAACAAAAACATAAAATAAACATAGAATAAAAAGGGATGGTAGTCCGTATGTTTTTTCTCTTTTTTCCTTTTTCTATTTTTTTTCTTTTTCTTGATTTTTTTGATTTTTTTTTTGATTTTTTATTTTTTATTTATTTTTTATTTTTTTTGCATACACTCTTACCCTACCATCCAAAATAATACATCATAGGGAATGAACATTTCTCTTACACTTAAATTTTTACATACTTTACAATAAACTAATTTAGTGACTCGAATTAGAAAAATCAAAACACTTGGAGCACTTTTAAGATTAACGTACATATGGGGGTAATAAATGATGTTCTTCCCTATTACTCCATAAAACAAGTATTTACCCATGAGTCCCAATCGTCCCAAAACAATATGTACAAGGATATGACTCGACTTAGCAACCATGTAATCAATTAGATAGTTAACTTAGGGTTTAACAAATAACAATAATGCACTAAAAATGAGCGCATACACGGAAGGCTAAGGCGATTTGGGTGTACATTTAAGTGGGGTGTAACAAATTCTTCCTTTAAGTAAAATGCTTAAAGTTAGAAACGAAAAGATAGGCTCGGAGGGGTGTACTAGGGGTATCGTGTACTAAAACTGAGTACAACGCTAAGGGTGTGGGAAAAATTAGTTGACTTAACTAGCCAAGTAATATGACTTAAATGGTCAAGTAATTATGATACGGGTTTAAAACAAAGGTGATCCTAATGCCTCTTATCATGTAGTAAATCCTACCACACGAATGTAGTCTCACTAGCGGTCTCGGGATGCATCACTAACGCAAGTTCTAGAATCTAAATGCTACCAGTACACTCATAAGCACTAATAGTAAATGCTTTTCCTATCAAATCTAAAGGCGAACCTCATATATTTGGGCGGAAAATTTTTCTGAATATACGGTTATGTGCTAGTCATACAATCTCCTATCTATGAGACGCTTGCTATGGCTAAAGTTTCACTCCTAAATGTTGTAAAAAATTTTAAATTTGGCGCTAAAATTGCACTAACAAGTATTTCTCATAGTTTTATTACACATCTACCATTAAACAAAACAAACTCAAGCGAAAGTGCATATGTAAGGTATCATCTTTTTACCCTCCCCTTACACTTAAGATGAACATTGTCCCTAATGTTCAAGTAAAGAATGTAAAAGTGCAAAAGTAAAAAGAATGAAATCAAATACTCGCCTGATTCGCTCGGTATGGATAATAAGGTGGCCAGGTTAAATCTTCCTCCAAGAAAATGAACAATCAAAGCTTCCCTTCTAGAATATAAATCATCTTCTTGTCATACATAACCTGTAAAACCTAATAAACTAGACAAGACAACCTCGCGTAAAATCGGCGGCATCCTATATATGTTACTAAATCCTAGAAAACAAGATAAGATATAATGCTTGTGGAATGAAGTTTGCAAATCTCCTGGAGATTATAAAACTTAATAATTCACAAAAACCATAAGACTCCGTTAGAAAAACAAAACCGGTAAAATTTCCAGATTTTTACACTTGACGCCGTCAAGAGTAAACTCTTAACGCCGTCAAGAGTAAACTCTTAACGCCGTCAGAAGTGACCTGCAGAAATTCTTATGTTAAGTTTCCGGAAAATTTCTGGAAAAATTTGGTCCTACTTCCTGGAAAATCCTGCAAAACTTCATTATGACTCATTACAAGCATTTGACTCTAACAAATACGAATATACATGTTCATTTAATATTGTGGAGAATCATGATCGGTTTGTTTCTTGAAAACATATTTGGGGTTTCCCCTTACACTTATCTTTTGCAAAAATACTTTTAGGTGGAGTTAAAACTAGGCCAAACAACAAAGTAAAGTATTTCCACTTTTTAGTTTAGAAACATGATCTACCAACAATAAAAATAAAGCATGCATACGGAAGCAAATAACAAACAAACAAACAAAATCACATAAAACATGGGTTGCCTCCCAAGAAGCGCTTGTTTTTGTTCGAGTCACGAGCCTGACTCTATCCTTATTTAACGGAAATAAAGGAGGTTTTCCCTACACTTAGGATTAAGTGCGGGTGGAAGTAGCGATACACACCCTTAGGGTGGAAGTATGCCACGTGAGAAAAGAGTGGAGGATGAATTATATGCTCAAAGGGGTGTGCTCCTATCATCATAACCTTACCAAATTCAATCGGGTTAATGGGTTGATTCATATTTTCTCCTAGAAAGGGATCATTTTCTATCAGCTTCAAGAGACTATTAGTTGGGGATCCATCTCGACCTAATCCTGGTTTAAACCCATAATGTGTCTTGTGATCAATCATAAATGGGTGATGTAAGCATGTAAGGTCATTTTCCACTCCTATATTGGCTTCCTCTCTACAAGGCTTAGAGTCCACTACCTTTATCCTAAGACTACCCGGACAACATGGGTTGATGGGTGGGTCGGAACCTATTTCAATTCCTAAATTTTCATCCAAGGATGGAAGATTAAGTAACGGTTTTGGTTGAGGCTCCGGTTCATCAAAATTAGGAACTTCCCTAGAACTAAGAGTAATGTTATCATTATAAGTATTCAAACCTATATCCTCTAGTTGTGTTTGGTTCAAAGGTTCTGCCTCTATTGGGGTTCCTAAAATCTCTTCTACTCCATCCGAATCAGTCACGGGCGGTGTATATGCCTCAAATGATGGTAGGACTTGTGGGGTACTTGGTGGGTTTAAAATTTCAACTCTATCCTCCATCTTATCAGGATTACCAATGTGCTCAGCTTGTATTGTGGTGAAATCAAACCACCCCGTGTGCCCAGTTATCTCATCTATAGGTTTATCCCCAAACAATCTTCTTGCTTGTTCCTTTAAACTTGCTATCAATTGATCCGTAACAACATTTGTTGGGGTGTCCATTTTTTTGGCAAGTTTGGCACAATTCTCTATGGCTTCCCATGCTTCATCAGTACTTAATCCCCAAAGGTCCCCATGTGCGGTATGGTCAATGTCCATTCTGGTATAGTGGTCGACACGATGGTAAAATATTTCAATTTGGGACCACAAATCGAAATTATGATGAGGTACTTTTCGGAGTAAATGTTTAAAAATAGCCCATGCATCATAGATAGGTTCATCCTCATGTTGTCTAAACATCAAGATGTCATTTGGAGTGGGTGAATTTCGTGGTTGGTAGTATGGTGGATTCGCGTTCTCCATAATGGCTAACGGAATAGTCAATGGAAAGGTTTTTACAAACAAAGACACAAAGAAAAGATAGACTAAAGAAAACCTAAAAATAAAAAACAAAATCTTACTAGAAAGGAATCTAGCAAGTAGACCTAATAAAAAGAGATTCTAACCTAGACAATAACTATTCCCCGGGCTGCGGCGCCAAAAACTTGATGCGTGGGAATTGCACCAGGCTTTACCTCTCGAGGGATCTCGAGAAGCTTACAACCCCCACCAGGCAGTGTACCTGATCGTTGTAGTATAGTATAGTGACAAGTACCGGGGGATTGATCGTTCAGCTTAGGAATAGTGTCGCTAGGATTAGAAAACCTAAATACTAGTTCTAAAGGTGAGGGATGATTATTTTTGTATTTTATATTTTTTTAGAAAGCAATTAAAAATCTCGGGTTTGAAGGATTTGGGCGGAATTAGTTTCTAATCAACTAACCCAATACTAAAGATGCAATCAAAATAAAATACTAGAAATGAAAATAAACTAAATTATACTAAAGTTGTGAGCAATAAGTGGAGAAAATGTGTTTACTTAGATTTCACTACTCCCTAGACATCTTTTACACGTTAATTACTTGTTATAATTGCATGGATGACGGATCGTATTCCTTAATACCATTCATGGGGTGGCACACTTAACTCCCCAATTCTATGAGCTTTTATCTCCTCCTATACCATGCCCAGCACAACCATAGGGATTATAAACAGTGGCTCATGCATTAAATACAACCAATAAAGACCTAGTGCGCGTCGGTTCATGTTTCTTAAGACGTTCAAGCATGTTACCAATTGGAGATCTACCAGTTTTCTTAAGCCTAACATATAAATCATTCATCCAAGACAAGTATAAACAAGTAATCAACACATAATTAACATCTAGGTTTCATTAGATCCAAGCAAACACAAGATAGATCTAGCCTAGCATGATGGAATTAAGACAAGAACAAGATATAGACAACCAACACATAGACATATTGATTGAATTAAAAGAACACTTATCTCAATTACACATGCAAGGTATCAAGGGCTTGGAACCCTTGAAAAACCTGTAAAATTCGCACCAAGTTCGTACTTAGGGTTTCTCCAAAACTTCTCCTTTCTTAATGTGAAAATTAGAAAACTATATATAGGAAAAGGGGTCTGACGGCGTCAAGACTAAACTTGTGACGCCGTCACCTCGCCGCCAAAACTTTTCTCGGACTTCCTTGATCTACATTTGACGCCGTCATGTGATAATCATTTCCAGGCCGTCATGACTTTTACTCTTGACGCCCTACTTCGTGACGCCGTCAAATCTGTACTGGGTCATCATGGAATTTTGCTCTTGACGCCGTCAGGAAGTTACTCTTGACGCCGTCACCTACTGTTCCCAGCATGGAAAATTAAGACTTTGGCGTTTTCTTCACTTTTATGCTCCAAAAACATCCTAATTGCTTCCTTTTCCAGATTTCACTCCCAAAGTACCTAAAATCACAAAATGAACGATTTAGGGCAATATTTGATCAAATAAATTCAATTCCGGGCTTAAATGACCCCCAAAAAATGGATTATTTTTTGCCTCATCACTCAACCAAAACCGTTACCTAATCTTCCATCCTTGGATAAAAATTTAGGAATTGAAATAGGTTCCGATCCACCCATCAAACCATATAGTCCGGGTAGTCTTAGGATAAAGGTAGTGGACTCTAAGCCTTGTAGAGAGGAAGCCCATATAGGAGTGGAAAATGACCTTACATGCTTACATCACCCATTTATGATTGATCACAAGAAACATTATGGGTTTAAACCGGGTTTATTAGGTCAAGATGGATCCCCAACTAGTAATCTCTTGAAGTTGATTGAAAATGATCCCTTTCTAGGAGAAAATCTTAATCCACCCATTAACCTGATTGAATTAGGTAAGGTTGTGATGATAGGAGTACACCCCTTTGAGCATATAATTCATCAACCACTCTTTCCTCACGTGGCATATTTCCAACCTAAGGGTGTGTATCACTACTTCCACCCACACTTAATCCTAAGTGTAAGTAAAACCTCCCCTATTTCTATTAAATAAGGGTAGAGTCAGGCTCGTGACTCGAACAAAAACAAGCGCTTATTGGGAGGCAACCCAAGATTTATTTATTTATTTGTTTGTTTGTTTGTTTATTTGATTTTATTTGTTTTCGTATGCATGCTTTATTTTTATTGTTGGTAGATCATGTTTAAAACTAAAGTGGTGAAAATACTTTACCTTGTTGTTTGGCCTAGTCTTAACTTCACCTGAAGGTATTCTTGCAAAAGATAAGTGTAAGGGGAAACCCCAAATATGTTTTTAAGAAACAAACCGATCATGATTCTCCACAATGTTAAGTGAACATGTATATTCGTATTTGTTAGAGTCAAATGCTTGTATTGAGTAATAATGAAGTTTTGCAGGATTTTCCAAGAAGTAGGACCAAGTTTTTCCAGAAATTTTCCGGAAACTTAACATAAGAATTTCTGTAGACCACTTCTGACGGCGTCACGAGTTTACTCTTGACGGCGTCAAGTGCAAAAACCTGGAAATTTTACCAGTTTTGTTTTTCTAACGGAGTCTTAAAGTTTTTGTTAAATTATTAAGTTTTATAATCTCCAGGAATCTGCAAACTTCATTCCACAAGCATTATATCTTACTTTGTTTTCTCGGATTTTGTAAATTATATAGATTGCCGCCGATTTTATGCGAGGTTGTCTTGTTTGTTTTCTCAGGATTTACAGGTTATGTATGACAAGAAGATAATTATTTTTTTGGAAGGGAAGCTTTGATTGTTCATTTTCTTGGAGGAAGATCTAACCTGGCCACCTTATTATCCATACCGAGCGAATCAGGGGAGTATCTGATTTCATTCGTTTTACTTATTTCACTTTTACATTCTTTACTTGAACATTGGGGACAATGTTCATCTTAAGTGTAAGGGGAGGGTAAAATGATGATACCTTACAGATACACTTTCGCTTGAGTTTGTTTGTTTGATAGTAGATGTGTAATAAAACTATGAGATATACTTGTTAGTGCAATTTTAGCGCCAAATTTAAAATTTTTTACAACATTTTGGAGTGAAACTTTAGCCATAGCAAGCGTCTCATGGATAGGAGATTGTATGACTAGCACATAACCGTATCATTCAGAAAAATTTTCCACCCAAATATGTGAGGTTCGCCTTTAGATTTGATAGGAAATGCATTTACTATTAGTGCTTATGAGTGTACCGGTAGCATTTAGATTCTAGAACTTGCGTTAGTGATGCATCCCGAGACCGCTAGTGAGACTACATTCGTGTAGTAGAATTTACTACATGATAAGAGGCATTAGGATCACCCTTGTGTTAAACCCGTATCATAATTACTTGACCGTTTAAGTCATATTACTTGGCTAGTTAAGTCAACTAATTTTTCCCACACCTTAGCGTTGTACTCATTTTTAGTACACGAAACCCCTAGTACACCCCTTCGAGCCTATCTTTTCGTTTCTAACTTTAAGCATTTTACTTAAAGGAAGAATTTGTTACACCCCACTTAAATGTACACCCAAATCGCCTTAGCCTTCCGTGTATGCACTCATCTTTAGTGCATTATTGTTATTTGTTAAACCCTAAGTTAATTATCTAATTGATTACATGGTTTCTAAGTCAAGTCATATCATTGTACATATTGTTTTGGGACGATTGGGACTCATGGGTAAAGTACTTATTTTATGGAGTAATGGGGAAGAACATCTTATATTACCCCCATATGTGCGTTAATCTTAAAAGTACTCCAAGTGTTTTGATTTTCTTAATTCGAGTCATTAGATTAGTTTATTGTAAAGTATGTAAAAATTCAAGTGTAAGGGGAATTTACATTCCCTATGATGTATTATTTTGGATGGTAGGGTAAGAGTGTATGCAAAAAAAATAAATAAATAAAAAAAAAAAAAAAAAAACGGACTACCATCCCTTTTTGTTCTATGTTCATTTTATGTTTTTGTTATTTTTCATTTATTAGCTTAAGTCGAGTCTAGTCTTGGCTTAGCAATGCCACATTGTACATGTACTTAACCAAGATTGTTAACTCGCCACCAGTAAAGACTGCCTATATCCACCAAAACCGTGTATTTCATATCCCTACACCTAACGTTACAACCCTTTAAAAGACCTCTTTGATAGTTTATCCTAGGTGCTTACGCCATGTGGTGGAGGTTTGATCCTTTCACAAGCCTATGGTAATCTATTTGGCTATGACAGGTAGTGAGAGATATCTTCCGTTTCCATATTGTAATTTATACTTTATTACACCCGAGAGATGTGAGTATCTAAACACTACTTGTGAGGTGCTTGTGTATGACTTCCGTGCTTGTCTTTGGTATTTAGTGGAACGATTATTTGTTGTAATTTCTTTTATATTAGTGTTAAATGACCCCTAACTTGTATTTTGATTAGAATAAAAGCGCATTTGCTTGAGGACAAGCAAATCTTAAGTGTAAGGGTATATGATGAGGCGAAAAATGAACCACTTTTAGGGGGTCATTTAAGCCCAGAATTGAATTTATTTGATCAAATATTGCCCTAAATCGTTCCTTTTGTGATTTTAGGTACTTTGGGAGAGAAATCTGGAAAAGGAAGCAATTCGGACGTTTTTCGAGCATAAAAGTGAAGAAAACGCCAAAGTCTTAATTTTCCTTGCTGGGAACAGTGTGTGACGGTTTCAAGAGCAACATCCTGATGGCGTCAAGAGTAAATTGCATGACGGCCCAGTGCAGACATGAAGGCGTCACATGGAAGAACGTCAAGAGTTAAACACGTGACGGCCTGGAAGAGCCTAATACATAACGGCGTCAGATGTAGATCAAGGCAGTCCGAGAATTCTTTTGGCGGCGAGATGACGGCGTCACCCCTTTGTTCTTGACGCCGTCAGCCTCAATTTCCTATATATAGTTTTCTAATTTTCATTCATAAAAAGGAGAGAAGTTTTGGAGAAACCCTAAGGCCGAACCTATTACGAATTTTACAGATTTTTCAAGGGTTTTCAGCCCTTGAACCCTTACATGTGTAATTAAGATAAGTGTTCTTCTAATTCAATCAATATGTCTATGTGTTGGTTGTCTATATCTTGTGCTTGTCTTAATTCCACCATGCTAGGCTAGATTTATCTTGTGTTTGCTTAGATCTAATGAAACCTAGATGTTTATTATGTGTTGATTACTTGTTTATGGTTATATTGGATGAATGATTTCGATGTTAGGCTTAAGAAAACTGGCAGATCTCCAAATGGTAACATGCTTGAACGTCTTAGGAAACATGAACCGATGTGCACTAGGTTTTATTGGTTGTATTTAATGCATGAGTAAATTCTAATGATCCCATGTTAGGAGCTTCTTAGCCGGCTCGACATAGGAGTGAAGTAGGCACTCATAGGATTGGGGAATTAAGTGCGCCACCCCATGAATGGTATTAAGGAATACAATCCGTCATCCACACAACTATAACAAGTAATTAACATGTAAAAGATATCTAGGGAGTAGTGAAATCAAAGTAAACACATTTTCTCCACTTATTGCTCACAACCTTAGTTAATTTAGTTTTATTTTCATTTTTAGTATTTTATTTTGATTGCATCTTTAGTATTGGGTTAGTTGACTAGCAACTAATTCCGCCCAAATCCTTCAAAACCCGAGATTTTTACTTGATTTCTAAAAAAAATATAAAAAATACAAAAATAATCATCCCTCATCTCTAGAACTAGTATTTAGGTTTTCTAATCCTAGCGATACTATTCCTAGCTGAACGATCAATCCCCCGGTACTTGTCACTATACTATACTACAACGATCAGGTACACTGCCTGGTGGGGGTTGTAAGCTTCTCGAGATCCCTTGAGAGGTAAAGCCTGGTGCAATCCCTACGCATCAATAGCGTAGTACAGTCGTGTTTCTTTGAACATCAGCTTACAAGCTTTTCACCCAAAAATTGTGCTCCACCTGATGTACTCTTTGCTGTAACTTGATCACAAGCATGGTCTGCTTGTGAAAATGATGTTAGATTAAACTCTGAATCCTTCGGATACCAAAGTCCCATGTTAATGGTGCTTCGTAGGTACCGAAAGATCCGTTTAACCTCTTTGAGGTGAAGTTCGGTAGGCTTTGCCTGAAACCGTGCTAATAAACATACAACAAATTGAATATCGGGTCGACTAGCTGTCAGGTACATGAGAGAACCGATCATGCTCCGATATTTTTTCGGATCGATAGGTTTCCCAGACAAATCAGCACTTATTTGGTGAAGTGACGATTGGTGTACCAACAGAATCACAATTTTCCATTCCATGTTTTTTCAAAATCTCTATTGTATATTTAGCTTGATTGATAAAAATACCACGAGGGGATTGATGGATTCGTAAACCAAGAAAGAATTTTAGTTCCCCCATCATGGACATTTCAAATTTGCTTTTCATGAGATTTTCAAAATGTTTTGAATGGTTAGGATTGGTTGATCCAAAAATAATGTCGTCCACGTAAATTTGAACGATCAAAGTGTCATCTTTGAACTTTTTGATTAACAAGGTGTCATCAACCGTTCCTTTTGTGAAATTGTTTTTGAGCAAGAAAGATGATAGTTCGTCATACCACGCTCTTGGAGCTTGTTTTAAACCATAGATTGCTTTCTTAAGCTTGTAGATGTAGTCTGGATGATCTTTGTCAATGAATCCCTCTGGCTGACTCACACACACTACTTCTTTCAGAGTTCCATTCAAGAAACAAAAATATCAAAATTTTGATATTTAAAGTGGTTTTGATTTCATATGAATCAGGGTAATCCGGTAAAGTGTTTCAACTGCCAGGGTGTAGGTCATATGGCAAGGAACTGTCCTACTAAGCCGAACAAGAAAGATCTAGAGTACTTGCAGAAAGCCGTGATGTTGGCACAAAAGGCAAAGGCAGGGTTTCAGTTGAATGCAGAGGAGAATGATTTTATGGCTCTCATGGATGACATGGAAGATAGAGAGGATATCGATGCGAACTGCATATTCATGGCGAATCTTCAGGAAGCTAAGTATGACACAGATTCTGACACACTTCCTGTTTATGACACCAATGCACCATCTGAGGTATCAAACTTCAACACATGTCACAATAATGATATATTTGATATGTCTCCTCATGAGAAACAGCATTATGAGAAGCTAGCACCCACTTATGATACATACCTGGACACGCCAAGTAGTAGCAATACTTCTTCAGCAACTCCAGATGTGAATCATAATGGAGGCTTCGTTTCACAGCATGCTGAGAATGATGAGGAAACACGTGCTTTATTTGAATCATTATTAAATAATTGTGGTATTGAAATCGAGAAAGTGAAAAAGGTCAATCGCGATGTTAAGGCCGCGAATGAGAAATTGACCACCGAGCTTGAGAGATACAAGGAAAATGCAAAAAGTTTTCAAATTCACAAAGAACGCGAGTCAGAATTTGAAATTGGTTACAAGAAGTTACTTGTTAAAGATAGGGAATGGAAAAACAAGTTTGCTAATCTTGAAATAAGTTCCACAAAAACCATTAACTCTTTAAAACAAGAAATTTCTGAATTAACAAACCAACTTTCAAAACAAAAAACAGCTTATACCAATCTTGAAAAAGAAAGGGATGAGTTGAAAAAGGACTTTGCAATGAAAGAAGATAAACTTTTGGAAGAAATCGTAGAGTCAGAACACAAGATTGCACATCTAGAAGAACTAGTGGTTAAGTCGGGTCAGTCAACCCAAACAATGAAAATGATTTCAAACCAAACTAATCCGATTTACCATACGAAACACAAAATGGCTCTCAGTAACAACAATCCTTGTAATCTCAAGAAAGCTCAGGAAGAACAGAATGTTTTGTATAATGGTAGTATTTTTTACACCAAACATGATCCTCCCGTCGTTCGAGATTCTGTGCAAACGATAGAACATGTCGAAGAGAGCATTATTAAAATGAAACAAAAGGATTTGAAACCCATTGATTACTACAAATTGAACAAACTTTCGGGAATTACTTTTGTTCCACAAAAAGAACCATCTGTGTTTTCCATAAAACGACCATTCTCGAAAATGTTTTCTAAAAAAGTAGTTGTTCCAAATCGCTTTCAAACATGGAACAGATGTCTTCAAACAACACTTTTAACACAAGTGCTGCCAGAGGATATCTTGATGATCTTAAAACAAGAGTTGGGCAACTTAAAACGACTTTAGAATCTAAAACGAGACTTAATGAGATTAACTGGAATTCCACGGTTCATTTACAGCTTAAAAAGATTCTTGAAAGTGAATTTTCTCCTCAAATTAATAACATTCATGCTCATGTAATTCACTTTGAACAAGCATTTTTGAAAGAAACAGCTGACTTCGTTACGGATCACAAATCCCTGATAAAGAAGGCTAATGAATCTTTTGAGCAAATCAATGTTTTGGAAAACCTAAATATATTTGTGCCAACATCACTGCTTTCTGCAAGTACTCTAGATCTTTCTTGTTCGGCTTAGTAGGACAGTTCCTTGCCGTATGCCCTACACCCTGGCAGTTGAAAGACTTTACCAGATTACCCTGATTCACATTTCCATTATTCCCAATAACTGGAGCTGCAATATTCCTATTCTGATTACCCATTGCCTGATTACCAACATTCTGACCCCTCTGATTTCCAACAAACTGACCCAACTGATTCCCTGCATTCTGACCATACTGATTTCCTGCATACTGACCTGCATTCTGCATATTCTGATTACCCATGTTAAATCCAGTAGCATATCCTTGCTGATTCCCATAAACTCCAACCATTTGGCCTCCGTTGCCCATATTGAAACTCGGCTGAGCGATCTGCCTGTTGCAAGTGTTCGATGAGATCCTTTGGTTGTTGTTTGTTGGTGTAGAATAGAATCCTTGGAATGCCTTTGACAGAAAAGCAAACGCTTGTGTCAATGCTGCAGTAGTTTCATCATTTTCAGTGAATTCTGGTTCTTGGAATTGTGGGTATTGTTGTTGTGGAATAAGATGTTGTTGTTGATGTGGGTAGAACTGTTGTTGGTAGACCGGTGTTGGTTGTTGAATGTAGGATGGTTGCATGTAGTTGTGAGTGGAAGATGATGATGGTTGTTGTTGTGTGTTCACTGGTATAGGTGTTGGTACATCAGCCATTAATGCTAGAGGATCATGCTTTTTAGCTAGTAATTCAGCTCTTACTTCATTAGCTTCATCTTGATTTTGCTTCAAGAAATCGTACACCTGATCATAAGTCACTTCATGCAAATTCTTTGTCTGATAAACAATAGTGACATATCTTCCCCATTCTGGTTGTAACTCATTCAGAAAAATGGTGTTGTTAGCAATATTTGTCTGACTGAGGTTGTGTCTTGATAAATCATTCATGATCTTACAGAGTCTGTGGTAGTACATCTCTATGGATTCACCAGGAATTGAAGTAAACTTGCGAAGTTCCTTAAGAAATTGTGTTTCCATTTCCGGTTTCCCCATGTCTGTCCCATACATTAACCTTTTGACTCTTTCCCAGACTGCATGAGCACTTACTTCACTGTCAACAGTAGCATAGATGGTTTCAGGTAAACCAAGAATGACGAAATGAAATGCCTGATCATCAGCTTCAATCTGTTTTCTGTCTTCCACAGTGTATTCAGTCTCATTCTGTTCTCTGTAGTATGGTTGTACTGGGGGGTACCATTTGGATCACCAGGGTCTAGTACTTGTGTTGGTTTGAAGGGTCCATCCACAATGGATTTGATGGGAAGATTTTCATTTGTTTTGCTCTTAAGATAGCGCATCATACGACTAGCCCACTGTGAGTATCCACCCTTTGACAGCATGGGAGGTCGGTTTTCGGCACCGGCTGCATGAATGTCTTGCTGAGTTGCCATTGATGATTTGTAGATGGATAAAGTTGATTCTTGGATCGTTCCAACGAAATATGAGTTGTGTTTGGAGTGAGTTGATGCAAGTTTTTATGGTGAAAATTTTGACTTAAAACCTTAAAACCTCAATAACTTCTTCTCGGTCGTTTTGACAGCTGATTCGTCGAAAATGGAGTTACGGTTCAAAAGTTATGGCCGTTTGAAGTTTGATCGTCAAAAACCTCACTTTTGTGAAAATTTTCGAAACTTTGCTGTGTTCTCGAAACTTAGGGATTGCGAAATTTTTGATTGCGAAACTTAGGATTGCGAAACTTGGAGTTCTCGAAAATATAAGTTCTCGAAAATTTTGAATTTTTTCGAAAAATCAGTGTTCTCGAAAATGTTGGATTTTTTCGAAAAAACAGTGATTTCGAAAATTTTGCAATTTTTCGAAAACCCAATCTCACAACGAAATTTTGAAATTATACAATTTCAAAATTTAGCCCAAAAGTCGAAGTATTTTCTTTCTTATACAAGAGAGACAATACCGAGTATCCAACTGTAAGCACGAACGAGACGGTTTCTGGTGTTCTCGAAAATTGGTCAAAGTGTGATTTCGAAATTATGGTGGGATTTCGAAATTTTGGCAGATTTTTGATTTGCCAAAAAGTTCACCCAAATGAAGTTTGCAATCCAAGATTCTTGTACTTCTATGTTAAAAAACACCAAAACTTGAAGAAAGTTCAAAACTTGATGATTTTTATGAAACTTTTTTATGTTCTCGAAAACTAGTATAAAAACCAAGTACGAATTTTTAAGCTAGAAACTTTCAAAAAAATTGAGACTTTCTTGTTAGAGAAGGTTTATAACACTAGTTTGTAATCAAAAAAGTGTTAAAAGCCAAGAAAAACAAGAAAAGTAAGAATTTTTTAGGAAAATAACGTGAGAAAAAGCTTAAAAACACGAACCAAACAAACACTTAACCCTCCTAAATCATTGTTAGGCGATTGATACCACTTGTAGGACCTTAGATTTCACAACTTTATCACACCAATATAGAAGCAAAGATGAAGTAGAGATTGAAAGATGGTGACTTGTATTATGTATATGTAATTCGTATGTTGGAGAAAGAGAGATGAAATATGAGAGCTTTTATTCAAGAGAAACACACACAAATACACACACAAGCACACTTACAAATGACTAGGTAAGTGCCTTATATAGTTAGAGAGAAAGGCCTCATGGGCTTTCTAATGGACTTGGGCTTGGACTTGGTTACATGATTGGATAACTAGGCTTATGAAACATAGCACATAACATATTAGCTTGCCAAGTCCAAAGCCCAATGACTAAATAATTACTAATCTTAACAAACGACACAAAGTTACAATATGAGAATGACCATCACTTCTATATATATATATATATATATATATATATATATATATATATATATATATATATATATATATATATATATATATATATATATATATATTAATGCTAACAATCTCCCCCTAAGGGGTGGTCATTCGAATGATGCTCCAAGTGAGTGGGTCTTCCGTGTTCTTAGTCTTTAACTTTGTGTGTCGTTGTAGAATAGTCTTTAGTCTTTGTTCCTTCATGCTTTGTGATCTTTGATAACTGATATTCAGTTTTCTTTGTTCCTTTGTGATGTGGAGTTATCTGCCTTTCGTCACTTCTGCGTCTATGGTGGTTGTTTGCCATTCCAACATGCTCATACATCTTTGGACTTTGATATTCATATGCACGTAGTTCCCTTTCTTTCACTTTGATCTTTAGTCTTTATACTTTGTAGATTCTTCTTTTTGGCGTAGAATCTTTCTTTGAACTTTGTGTTGTATAGATCTTTGAGGGAGCTTTCATTAACTTCCAGATGTATGTATGTGATGAGGCGAAAAATGATCCGTTTTTAAGGGGTCATTTAAGCCCGAATCCGACTTTATTTGATCAAATATTGCCCTAAATCGTTCCTTTTGTGATTTTAGGTGTTTGGAGAGTGAATTCTGGAAAAGAAGCCATTTTGGACGTTTTTGGAGCATAAAAGTGAAGAAAACGGCAAAGTACCAAATTTCCATGCTGAAGATACAAGGTAACGGCGTCAAGAGTAATATCTTGACGGCGTTAGACATGAAGATTAAAATACCGAAGGTGGTGACGGCATCAAACGCCCTCATGACGGCGTCAAAGTGGCAAGAATAAAATACCGTGGTTTATGACGGCGTCACATAGGCCGTCATAAGTAGATCAAGGCCGTCCGAGGAAGTATATGGCGGCGAGGTGACAGCGTCACATGTAACTCTTGACGCCGTCAGCCTACTTTTCCTATATATAGTTTTCTAGTTTTTTCATTAAAAAGAGAGAAGTTTTGGTGAAACCCTAAAGACGAATTTGGTGTATCTTTTACAGGTTTTTCAAGGGTTCCAAACCCTTGAGACCTTGCATTGTAATTGAGATAAGTGTTCTTCCAATTCAATCAATATGTCTATGTGTTGGTTGTTTATATCTTGTTCTTGTCTCAATTCTACTATGCTAGGCTAGATCTCTTTTGTGTTTGCTTAGATCTAATGAAACCTAGATGTTGATTATGTGTTGATTACTTGTCTATTCTTGTCTTGGATGAATGATTTTATATGTTAGGCTTAAGAAAACTGGCAGATCTCCAAATGGTAACATGCTTGAACGTCTTAAGAAACATGAACCGAGGCGTACTAGGTCTTTATTGGTTGTATTTAATGCATGAGCCACTGTTTACAATCCCTATAGTTGTGCTGGGTCATGGTGTAGGAGGAGATAAGAGCTCATAGAGTTGGGGAGTTATGTATGCCACCCCACGAATGGTATTAAGGAATACAATCCGTCATCCATACAAGTGTAACAAGTAATTAACGTGTAAAAGATATCTAGGGAGTAGTGAAGTCTAAGTAAACACAATTTCTCCAATTACTGCTCACAACCTTAGTATAAATTAGTTTATTTTCATTTTTAGTATTTTATTTTGATTGCATCTTAGTTTTGGGTTAGTTGAATAGCAACTAATTCCGCCCACTCTTCCAAAACCCGAGATTTTATTTGCTTTCATAAAAATATAAAAATACAAAAATAATCATCCCTCACCTTTAGAACTATTAATTAGGTTTTCTAATCCTAGCGACACTATTCCTAAGCTGAACGATCAATCCCCCGGTACTTGTCACTATACTATACTACAATGATCAGGTACACTGCCTGGTGGGGGTTGTAAGCTTCTCGAGATCCCTCGAGAGGTAAAGCAAGGTGCGATTCCCACGCATCAAGTTTTTGGCACCGCAGCCCGGGGAATAGTTATTGTCTAGGTTAGGATTTCTTTTTATTAGGTCTACTTGCTAGATTCCTTTCTAGTAAGATTTTTATTCTTATTTTTTTTAGGTCCCCTTTAGTCTATCTTATTTCTTCGTGCTTTTGTTCGTAACTCTTTACCATCCGACATCATGGAAGGTGGTAACATCTTTGAACCCATCATCCCACCACAACAAAACCCACCATTAGAACCCCTTAGGCCCCGAACCTTAGGAGAGTATTCCCGACCTAGCCACCAAGGCTACCGAAACACCATTGAGCTCACCGGAGACAATGTGACCCCCTTGCGATCCGACACCATCCGGTTGGTGCAAAGCGGATGTGCATTCCATGGACTTCGTTCCGAAGATCCAAACCAACACCTTAAGGACTTCCTCAAAATCGTAGATTCCATAGACCTAGGTGTTGAAACTAGAGAGACTACCCGTTTACGCTTATTCCAATTCTCTCTACGGGATCAAGCTAGTCAATGGCTTGAGCGTTTACCCGCGGGATCCATCACCACATGGGATGATCTCACCACTCGTTTCCTTGCTCAATTTTTCCCACCGGGGAGAACTACTAAGCTTAGGAATGACATCTTGATGTTCCAACAACGTCAAAATGAATCTCTTTATGAAGCATGGACTCGTTTCAAGGACTTACTTCAAAAAGTCCCTCATCATGGCATAGATCTTTGGCTCCAAGTCCAAATCTTCTATGACCATATCGACATCTCCACGAGGCGAACCATTGACCAATCGGCCGGTGGTAAGCTACGTGATCTTAGTGCGGAACAATCATGGGAACTCATAGAAGATCTTGCTCTCTATGACAATGAAAGTTGGAATGATCCCCGTGATTTGAACAAAACGGTCAAGGCAATATCTTTGCCTTCGAACAATTCAAGCACTCCCGACCGTAGGATCATGGAACTTGAGGACCAAGTCAAGTTTCTCATGAAATCTTACGAAGCTCCGAAGCATTCAAGCCAAGTGAACAAAATCACTTCTTCATGCGAATTATGTAGTGGTCCCCATGACACTCGTGATTGTGTGGAAATCCCCGGAACAGCTTTTGCGGACTACGCATCCACGCGTACCGACGAAGAGGGAGATAAGTGGTACACTTTCAAGCCCGAGCCAAACACATACAGTGATTCATACAACCCCTTATGGAAAAATCACCCAAACCTTAGGTGGAAACAAAATCAACCCAATTCTTCCAATCCGCCTAATCGTTACCAACCAAACGGTCCACCATCCAACCGTACCTTCAACAACAATCCTTCTAACAACTATGGTAGTACCAACAATCTTGAAGGATTGATGTCAAAATTCATGGCATCTCAAGAAGCCCGCATAGTTAGGTTTGAAACTGAATTCAACCAACAACAAATGGAGATGACCAACAAGATCGACAACTTGTTGAAAGCCCTCAACAACCAAACATTAATCACACCTAAGAAGGACACTAGGGACACCAATAGTGGAATCCAAATTAAGGACCCCTCATCATCCAAACATGTCCACTTTGTCAATGTTGTCACCATTAAGCCGATAGATAAGGAGATAGAGGAAAGTGACAAGGATGAAGTTAGAATAGAAGCCAATAGTGAGAATGAGAGTAGGGAAGTTGAGGTTAATAAGGATGAGGAATTGGAGGAGATAGAACCTATAGAGAAATACTTTGATAAGTTGCCAACCGAGGAAGAACGGGAAACCATAAGGATTTATTCGATAGTCCCGAGAAAACATATATTTTTGGCGACCCTCTGATCAAAATGGGAGATCCCTCCAACATTAACATCCCATGTAATATAGGGCACATGCATATATGGAAAGCTTACATCGACCTTAGATCCCCCGTGAACATCATAACTAGGACTTATTACAATTGGGTGATGAAAAAGCAACTCAATTTTAGGATGATGCCCGGTAAGAATCTGATAAGTAATTTTGCAGGAAGAGTGAAGGGATTGCATGTGATTATAGGGAATCTCACCTATGAGATTGATTTTATGATAGTGGAAGACACTCGTCCAGTGATAGATGCTTGCCTAAGCCAAATTATATTCGGGAAGCCATTTGTTGAGGCCACTAGGATGAGTTATGATCCGACTTTAGGGATAGTTAGGTTCAAGAAAGATAATGATGAGGTTGCTTATCAAATGCCCTACAAGATCGAACAATACCGCCTTCTCTCTAATTTCGAAAAGGAACATAAGCAAGCGGCTTATTATAGGAATGAGGAGGATAGACGTAGAGGAGTAGAGTATGTTAGAAATAGGATGCTTGGTTTCTACAAAGAATGCTTGCAACTAGGTCCGGAATACAAAACTGGTTTAGAAGACGACCTAGAGAGTGGAACCAATGCTGAGATCACGTAGTAACCCATGACTTTGAGTCTAGCTACAAGACTCGTAAATAAAGAAAAGTGCTTCTTGGGAGGCAACCCATGTTTTGTGTGATTTTTATTTGTTTGATTGTTATTTGCTTCCGTATGCATGTTTTATTTTTATTGTTGGTTGATCATGTTTCTCAATTAAAATGTGGAAATACTTTATTATGTTGTTTGGCCTAGTCTTAACTTCAACCTAAAGGTATTTTTGCAAAAGATAAGTGTAAGGGGAAACCCCAAATATGTTTTTAAGAAACAAACCGATCATGATTCTCCACAATATTTAATGAACATGTATATTCGTATTTGTTAGAGTCAAATGCTTGTATTGAGTCATAATGAAGTTTTGCAGGATTTTCCAGGAAGTAGGACAAAGTTTTTCCAGAAATTTTCCGGAAACTTAACATAAGAATTTCTGCAGGTCCATTCTGACGGCGTCAGAGTATTGCTCTTGACGGCGTCAAGAGTTAAAATCTGGAAATTTTACCGGTTTTGTTTTTCTAACGGAGTCTTATGGTTTTTGTGAATTATTAAGTTTTATAATCTCCAGGAAATCTGCAAACTTCATTCCACAAGCATTATATCTTACTTTGTTTTCTAGGATTTAGTAACTTATATAGGATGCCGCCGATTTTACGCGAGGTTGCCTTGTCTATTGTTGTCAGGATTTACAGGTTATTTATGACAAGAAGATGATTTATATTCTGGAAGGGAAGCTTTGATTGTTCGTTTTGTTGGAGGAAGATTTAACCTGGCCAACCTATAATCCATACCGAGCGAATCAGGGGAGTATTTGATTTCATTCTCTTTACCTCTTAACTTTTACATTCTTTACTTGAACATTGGGGACAATGTTCATCCTAAGTGTAAGGGGAGGGTAAAAAGATGATACCTTACATATGCACTTTCGCTTGAGTTTGTTTTGTTTGATAGTAGATGTGTAATAAAACTATGAGAAATACTTGTTAGTGTAATTTTAGCGCCAAATTTAAAATTTTTTACAACATTTAGGAGTGAAACTTTAGCCATAGCAAGCGTCTCATGGATAGGAGATTGTATGACTTGCACATAACCGTATATTCAGAAAAATTTTCCACCCAAAAATGTGAGGTTCGCCTTTAGATTTGATAGGAAAAGCATTCATTATTGGTGCTTATGAGTGTACCGGTAGCATTTAGATTCTAGAACTTGCATTAGTGATGCATTCCGAGACCGCTAGTGAGACTACATTCGTGTGGTAGGATTTACTACATGATAAGAGGCATTAGGATCACCCTTGTGTTAAACCCGTATTACAATTACTTGACCATTTAAGTCATATTACTTGGCTAGTTAAGTCAACTAATTTTTCCCACACCCTTAGCGTTGTACTCATTTTTAGTACACGAAACCCCTAGTACACCCCTCCGAGCCTATATTTTCGTTTCTAACTTTAAGCATCTTACTTAAAGGAAGAATTTGTTACACCCCACTTAAATGTACACCCAAATCGCCTTAGCCTTCCGTGTATGCGCTCATTTTTAGTGCATTATTGTTATTTGTTAAACCCTAAGTTAACTTTCTAATTGATTACATGGTTGCTAAGTCGAGTCATATCCTTGTACATATTGTTTTGGGACGATTGGGACTCATGGGTAAGTACTTATTTTATGGAGTAATGGGGAAGAACATAATATATTACCCCCAAATGTACGTTAATCTTAAAAGTGCTCCAAGTGTTTTGATTTTCTTAATTCGAGTTATTAGATTAGTTTATTGTAAAGTATGTAAAGATTCAAGTGTAAGGGGAACGTTTATACCCCTATGATGTATTATTTTGGATGGTAGGGTAAGAGTGTATGCAAAAAAAAAAAAAAAAAAAAAAAAAAAAAAAAATTCGAAAAAAAATCAAGAAAAATAAAATAAAATAAAAAAAGAGAAAAAACATATGGACTACCATCCCCTTTTTATTCTATGTTCATTTTATGTTTTTGTTATTTTTCATTTAGTAGCTTAAGTCGAGTCTAGTCTTGGCTTAGCAACGCCATCTTGTACATGTAATTAATCAAGATTGTTAACTCGCCACCAGTAAAATTTCCTTTATCCCACAAAACCGTGTAATTCATATCCCTACACCTAACGTTACAACCCTTTTAAAAGACCTCTTTGATAGTTTATCCTAGGTGCTTACACCATGTGGTGGAGGTTTGATCCTTTCCAAAGCCTATGGTAATCTATTTTGCTATGACAGGTAGTGAGAGATATCTTCCATTTCCATAATGTTATATTACTTTATTACACCCGAGAGATGTGAGTATCTAAACACTATTTGTGAGGTGCTTGTGTATGACCTCCGTGCTTGTCTGTTGGTCTTTAGTGGAACGATTATTTGTTGTAATTACTTTTATATTAGTGTTAAATGACCCCTAACTTGTCTTTCGAGTAGAATAAAAGCGCATTTGCTTGAGGACAAGCAAATCTCAAGTGTAAGGGTATATGATGAGGCGAAAAATGATCCGTTTTTAAGGGGTCATTTAAGCCCGAATCCGACTTTATTTGATCAAATATTGCCCTAAATCGTTCCTTTTGTGATTTTAGGTGTTTGGAGAGTGAATTCTGGAAAAGAAGCCATTTTGGACGTTTTTGGAGCATAAAAGTGAAGAAAACGGCAAGGTACCAAATTTCCATGCTGAAGATACAAGGTGACGGCGTCAACAGTAATATCTTGATGGCGTCAGACATGAAGATTAAAATACCGAAGGTGGTGACGGCGTCAAACGCCCTCATGACGGCGTCAAAGTGGCAAGAATAAAATGCCGTGGTTTATGACGGCGTCACATAGGCCGTCATAAGTAGATCAAGGCCGTCCGAGGAAGTATATGGCGGCGAGGTGGCGGCGTCACATGTAACTCTTGACGCCGTCAGCCTACTTTTCCTATATATAGTTTTCTAGTTTTTTCATTAAAAAGAGAGAAGTTTTGGTGAAACCCTAAAGACGAATTTGGTGTATCTTTTACAGGTTTTTCAAGGGTTCCAAACCCTTGAGACCTTGCATTGTAATTGAGATAAGTGTTCTTCCAATTCAATCAATATGTCTATGTGTTGGTTGTTTATATCTTGTTCTTGTCTCAATTCTACTATGCTAGGCTAGATCTCTTTTGTGTTTGCTTAGATCTAATGAAACCTAGATGTTGATTATGTGTTGATTACTTGTCTATTCTTGTCTTGGATGAATGATTTTATATGTTAGGCTTAAGAAAACTGGCAGATCTCCAAATGGTAACATGCTTGAACGTCTTAAGAAACATGAACCGAGGCGTACTAGGTCTTTATTGGTTGTATTTAATGCATGAGCCACTGTTTACAATCCCTATAGTTGTGCTGGGTCATGGTATAGGAGGAGATAAGAGCTCATAGAGTTGGGGAGTTATGTATGCCACCCCACGAATGGTATTAAGGAATACAATCCGTCATCCATACAAGTGTAACAAGTAATTAATGTGTAAAAGATATCTAGGGAGTAGTGAAGTCTAAGTAAACACAATTTCTCCAATTACTGCTCACAACCTTAGTATAAATTAGTTTATTTTCATTTTTAGTATTTTATTTTGATTGCATCTTAGTTTTGGGTTAGTTGAATAGCAACTAATTCCGCCCACTCTTCCAAAACCCGAGATTTTATTTGCTTTCATAAAAATATAAAAATACAAAAATAATCATCCCTCACCTTTAGAACTATTAATTAGGTTTTCTAATCCTAGCGACACTATTCCTAAGCTGAACGATCAATCCCCCGGTACTTGTCACTATACTATACTACAACGATCAGGTACACTGCCTGGTGGGGGTTGTAAGCTTCTCGAGATCCCTCGAGAGGTAAAGCAAGGTGCGATTCCCACGCATCAGTATGAGCATGTGAAATCTGTCGCCATGGAGATGAAGTGTCCCTGCATATAAACAGTTAGCAATAAAACATTCGGTACTTACAGATAAGGAATTAGAGATCGTCAACAGCATAGTGTGAAGACTCCTTCTAACCCTTACCAAGGCCGTTCCCATGTCAGATACTCTTGAGAGAGCTTACAAGACCTAGTTAGTAGCTCAATGACTGGGTGAGGCGTTGGGGATCACTCCACGACTGTAGACCGTTTGAAACCACCGCGAACACTAAGCGTAACTCATAAAGAATTACCGAAGTGACCTGCTGTCAGGGCTGTTTGATGTTGACCCTGGCAGGAATTTCCATTCAATCATTAAGAATCACAAAAGTGAATCCTCTCATAAATGTTCTGGCAGATTGCTAAGATCCGCGTAGGACTCTAAAGTTTACATCTGGCGTCCTTAATGATGAACAACCAGTGCAGAAATATCATGTGTTCCTATGAGATCTTTTGATGAATCTCGGGGCTCTAGACTCGATAAGTGCACATTTGGTTTCCTATGCGGAGATTAGGGAGAGGTCTCCTGCTTCAATATCAACCATCTCTAAGAGATAGGTCGATAGATTACACCGGTTCCCCGTGAGAATGAAACAAGCTCTTTTAAGTGAACTTGAGTGGTTAAGAAGGTTTAGTGCAGTGCGTCACTGGGTCCATGACGTCTTTGTCTTCAATACCGATGTCACCTTATTAACAACCAATAGCATATGAGTTGAACCCGGTGTCTGCCCTAAGGTTGAACATTTGGAGGGCTATTTCTTTTCACCCTTTTTCATAACTTTTCTTTTTAATTCTTCAACCCCTTCTTTCTCCTTTCTCATTTTCTCCTTTTTTTCAATCATACCTAAGGACTTCGAATTCTAATCTATTGGATTTGTCCTTGGGTAGATCCCTCCAGCTCTGGCGGATCATAGGACGGTTTTTCCTAACCTTAGTCACCTTATAACTCCATGATTATCCTATTGTTGATCACATGCCATAAAACCTTTTTGTGAAAATCTCTCAAAGTGTTTATGATAATAAAACACATTGTTGACACTTCGAGAGTTTTGCATTTCTTTTGAAGGACTCCCCCTTCACATGTGCTCATGGATTTTTAAGAAATTTGCACATGCGGGAGGAGTAAGCACTTTTTTGAATTGATCCACTTTCAGTGAACATGACCGATTCGAGACATGCTTACATCACTAGTTAGACTAGCTTGAAATTATTACCCGTCCTGGTCAAGTCCAAAGAAAGTCTCTCGATATGGTACATTCTACTCAGACAAGTCCTATTCGAGACACGCTTACATCACTAGTTAGACTAGCTTGAAATTATTACCCGTCCAGGACAAGTCTTTTCGATTAATGACATTTAAGCTTCGTCAATTCATTAGTAATATCTGAGTCGAGCTCTTTTGAGATACAGTCACAAACTTTAAACATCTTTGATCACATTTTAGTCATGTCTTCTCCCCCTCAAAAATAGCATAGCTTTATATTTTTTATATCAACTGATTAATAAAAAGCTTTTTGGAGAGAAAGACAGATTTGATTTTGCATGAAATCGGAACATTTTAGTTTTTTTTATACTCCCCCTTAATGATAGCACATATTTAAAATCAATTAAGGGTTTAGAGGGAGTTATCTTGAGCACTAATTTTGAGAGATTTTGAGAAATCTTTTGAACAATCTTGAGAAAGTGCTCAAGAATTTTGTTTTGAAAACGAGTTTATGCTTGAAATCTTTTTCGTTTGTTTAGACTCGAACTTTTTGAAAAAGAGTTCGTCATTGAACGTACGAGTCCTTGATTTGAAAATAATCAGAAGTCATCATTGAAGTACGGGTTTCGTACTGATGTATACGAAAGCCATAGTGAAGAAAATTTTGAGAAATGACATGTTTTAGAAAAACATTAAAAAGAACTCCCGCTCAAGCATCTGTACATGTCCGTATCATTGTTGAATGACATTTCTAGAAACGTACAGAATATTGATTTATACGAGAGACATGTCGTGAGAAGAATATTTTTGAATTTTTTGATTTTATATTGTTTTTGTATTTTTTGAAAATTTTATATTTTTGTATTTTTTGAAAATTTTATATTTTTGTATTTTGTTTTTGTTTGTTTTTTTTTTAAATTTTGTATTTTGTTTTTTCAAAAATTATTTACAGCGAAGCGATTTTGAAAATTTTTCAAGAAGATTCGAGAAGACGTTCTAGCTCCTCAGGAGTTAGGCTTCGCATGCCAATTCGTCGAACTAAATAGTCAAACCGTTCTTTTGGAAGGGCTTTAGTAAAAAGATCGGCGAGTTGGTAATCTGTCTTAACGAAAAATAATTCAACAGTACCCTCTTCCACGTGTTCTTTGATGAAATGGTAGCGGACTTTGATATACTTCGTCTTAGAGTGATGTACGGGATTGCACGAGATGGCTATGGCACTTTTTGAGTCACAATACATAGGTATTCTGTCAAAGGTAAAGCCATAATCTGTGAGCTGTGTCCGCATCCAAAGAACTTGGGCACAACACGCAGATAGAGACACATACTCGGCTTCGGCGGTTGAAAGTGCAGTACAATCCTGTTTCTTTGACGACCAGCTTACAAGCTTTTCACCCAAAAATTGTGCTCCACCTGATGTACTCTTTGCTGTAACTTGATCACCAGCATGGTCTGCATCTGAAAATGCTGTTAGATTAAACTCCGAATCCTTCGGATACCAAAGTCCCATGTTAATGGTGCTTCGTAGGTACCGAAAGATCCGTTTAACCTCTTTGAGGTGAAGTTCGGTAGGCTTTGCCTGAAACCGTGCTAATAAACATACAGCAAATTGAATATCGGGTCGGCTAGCAGTTAGGTACATGAGAGAACCGATCATGCTCCGATATTTTTTCGGATCGATGGGTTTTTCAGACAAATCAGCACCTATTTTTGGTGAAGTGACCATTGGTGTACCAACAGAATCACAATTTTCCATTCCAGGTTTTTTCAAAATCTCTATTGTATATTTAGCTTGATTGATAAAAATACCACGAGGGGATTGATGTATTTGTAAGCCAAGAAAGAATTTTAGTTCCCCCATCATGGACATTTCAAATTTGCTTTTCATGAGATTTTCAAAATATTTTGAATGGTTAGGATTGGTTGATCCAAAAATAATGTCGTCCACGTAAATTTGAATGATCAAAATGTCATCTTTGAATTTTTTGATAAACAAGGTGTCATCAACCGTTCCTTTTGTGAAATTGTTTTTGAGCAAGAAAGATGATAGTTCATCATACCACGCTCTTGGAGCTTGTTTTAAACCATAGATTGCTTTCTTAAGCTTGTAGACGTAGTCTGGATGATCTTTGTCGATGAATCCCTCTGGCTGACTCACATACACTTCTTCTTTCAGAGTTCCATTCAAGAAAGCTATTTTAATGTCCATCTGATAGACTGTGATGTTTTTGTGAGCTGCATAGGCTAAGAAAATCCGGACTGCTTCAAGTCTAGCTACAGGCGCGAATGATTCTTCGAAGTCTATCCCGTCTTCTTGTGGATAACCTTTAGCCACGAGACGAGCTTTGTTGCGAATAACAGTCATTTCCTCATCCAGTTTGTTCTTCCACAACCACTTGAGATCAAGAACACGTTTATCAAGTGGTCGTTCAACAAGTTCCCAACTATCATGTAAAAGGTATTGAAGAAATTCCTCCTGCATCGCTTCAATCCAAGGGTTTTCTGCCATTGCTTCCCGAATGTTTTTTGGTTCTTTGAGGCTGATTGAGCAAATGTAAATGCACAATTCGAGATCGGTGGCAAGTTGTCTCCTTGTCTGAACTGGCTTTGAAGGTTCACCAATAATATGTTCTATTGGATGGTCTTTTGTCCATTGAAACGTAGAAGGGTACCTTGGGTGTAACGAATGTGTGTTAGATGGTTCTTGTAACCTTGAAGAAGATTCAGCAGAGTCTGTTGCAAATGGGTTTTCAAATACTTCTTCTTCTTCTAACGCAACATCGTTTGAATTATTTGTTGGTTCTTCTTGAAAATTTATGTTTTGGTTTTGCTCATCAACTCTTGGTAGAACAGATTCAATGATTGGAGTTGCTGGAGTAGATGTTGATGATGTTGATGTAGTTGGTGCTTCAACTTCGATTGTGGTAGATGCATCTTGTAATGGTGGTGGTGGTTGATGGTTTTGAGCGGGTGCAGCGGAGTGTTGTGGAGATGCAGTAGTCGAAGTTCCACCATAATATTCATCAAACATTAACTCGAAGAAATTTTCCAGTTCTTGTTCTGAAGGTTTATCCATGTTTGTTGACTGAGCTCCTTGACGTACGAGTCCTGAACTGATGTGTCCAGAAGTCTGCATGTTTAGTGCGGGTCCTAATCTGTTTTGATTAGAAGCCATCGGATTAAGCGCGGGTTCTAGAGCGTATCTCTCAGAAGCCATTTGTGAAATCTCGTCAAACTTCACATTCATCGTCTCCATTATCCTTTTTGTTCTTCTATTATACACCCTGAATGCCCTCGAGTTTTCTGAATATCAAATGAAGATTCCAATATCACCCTTAGCTTTTAACTTCCCTAGATCTTCCCTGTCATTCGTCGGATAGCACAAGGCGCCAAACACGTGAAGGTAAGAGATGTCAGGTTTACGGTTGTTCACTAGCTCATATGGGGTTTTATTGAATCTCGGATGGACTAGGGATCGGTTTTGAGTAAAACAAGCAGTGGCTACAGCATCAGCCCATAAGAATAGAGGTGCACTAGAAAAAATTAGCATTGTACGAGCAGCTTCCACAAGAGTTCAGTTTATTCTTTCAACTACCCCATTCTGCTGTGGAGTTCTAACAACTGATGTTTGGTGTGTGATTCCAACATCTTCAAGGTAAGTTCTTAACTCCTGGTTTGTAAATTCTGTGCCATTGTCTGTTCTTATAATCCTTACTGGAGCTTGAAGTAGAACTTGAATGCGCTTCAGAAAGGTGATAATGATGCATGGTGCTTCGTCTTTTGATCTCAAAAACTTTACCCAAGTATATCTTGAATAATCATCAACAATAACGAGAATATACTTCTTCCCATTAATGCTTTCAACTCTCACTGGGCTACATAAGTCCATGTGCAACATATGTAACCTTGCTTCCGAACTAGGTACGGTTTTGGGTTTATATGATGCTCTTTTACTTTTTCCTTGTTCGCATGATGGACATAGGTGTTCCTTGGTGTATTTGAACTTAGGAAGTCCGGTGACGATGTTGTCTTTGGCTAACTTGTTGATGGTGTCGAAATTGAGATGGGATAAACGTCTATGCCACAGCCAGGACTTAGTTTCGGTTGCCCTTGTCATAAGACAAATTGGTGATGTAGAAGCCATTTGGTTGATGTCGATAGCATACAAATTTGTACCACGATTACCAGTTAAGAGATCATCACCAACCAAATTTCTTATAAAAACCGTGTTTCTTCTGAATGCCACTTCTAAATCTGCATCACAAAACTGCCCGACTGAAAACAAGTTGTGTCCCAACCCTTCGACGTAGTAAACTCGAGTGATTAAAAAATTCCCAAATTGAAGATCTCCATAACCCTGAATAGCTGCTACATGATCATTTCCAAATCGTACAGTTCCCATGAATTTCCAGACGAAATTGATCAGCAGCTTTAAATTCCCGGTCATGTGCTTGGAGCAACCCGAGTCGACGATCCAAAGACATATTTCGATAACCTGCCAAGAACAGAAGATTTTGTATTTGGAAACCGTTTTTAATTTGGTTCCATTGGGTTAGGGGTAAGATCCGAATCACATTCATAGAAAGTATCAATTTGACCATTTTGAACAACTTTCAATTTGCCATCCTGAAGAATGAATTCTCTACCCGTTGGTTTCCATACACAATACTTAAGATAGTTCCTAGGCATTCGACTAATGGTGGTAGTCTTAAAGCGTGCAACTAATCTTTCTATAGATCTGGATCTAGCACTAGGTCTTTTTGGAACATTCTTCTGTTCAGGCGTAAAATTCTTAGAAACACATTCATCATGAACATCATTAATTAAACATTTCTTGCATATTAAACAAACAGAGTCATTATATGCATTAGAAACAGTACTTTCGACATTACATTCAGATGAATCATGTTTCTTATTACAAAGCGATAAATTCCTAGGGTGTTCTTCTACTTCTTCAACTTTATTCTTGCTACTACTCTTAGAAACAGGCGAGACTCTATTGTTCCTTGTATTGCTCCTAGGCTTTAGTCTGCTGCTCCTAGAGGTGCTTTCTAATCCTGTAGAAGGTAAGGCACACACATTAGGATTTATATTGTTGTCCTTTTTAGCATCCCTAGTGTCTTTAGAATTATCCTTAATGCACTTGTCATTTGTCTTAGAAGTTGAGGCAGACGCACTAGTGGGACTAATCCTAAAAAGGCCTGGTGCTAACACTTTAGGAGTTTCGAAAACCGCTTTTCCTTTATCAACAATCTTATCATTTTCACTTTTCTTGGGCAAGGGTGTTAGAGTGACTGGTTTTGTCAAATCCTTTTTCTCATCGACTTTTGGAGCAAACCTTGAAATTGACATTTTTGGTTTTTGAACTGTGTTAGAAACATTTGGTTTCTCCGAAGTCAATGGTTTTGCAAACTTAGTTTCCTCACCCTTTCCTGTTTGACTTTCAAGCTGAGTCCTCAAAAGATCATTTTGATCTTTCATTTTCTTTAAGTCACGCTCATACGACAATTTGTCATACTTGCATTCTTCCTTTTTTCGATCAAGTTGTTTAAAATATGACACATTTTCTTTTTCAAGCTTTATAAGAGCATTTTCATATTTTGAAACAATTTCGGAGGTCTCAGCTCTCAGTCATTCATCGTCTTGAACAGAATATGTTTGTAAAATGATGGACATAATATCAGTAGTCATAACAGCTTCGCAGAGAGAATCATTTAGGTTTTCCAAAACATTGATTTGCTCAAAAGATTCATTAGCCTTCTTTATCAGTGATTTATGATCCGTGACAAAGTCACCTGTTTCTTTCAAAAATGCTTGTTCAAAATGAATTACACGAGCATGAATGTTATTAATTTGAGGAGCAAATTCATTTTCAAGAATCTTTTTAAGCTGTAAATGAACCGTGGAATTCCAGTTAATCTCATTAAGTCTCGTTTTAGATTCTAAAGTCGTTTTAAGTTGACCAACTCTTGTTTTAAGATCATCAAGATATCCTCTAGCAGAACTTGTGTTAAAAGTGTTGTTTGAAGACATCTGTTCCATGTTTGAAAGCGATTTGGAAGCAACTACTTTCTTAGAAAACATTTTCGAGAATGGTCGTTTTATGGAAAACACAGATGGTTCTTTTTGTGGAACAAAAGTAATTCCCGAAAGTTTATTCAATTTGTTGTAATCAATGGGTTTCAAATCCTTTTGTTTCATTTTAATAATGCTCTCTTCGACATGTTCTATTGTTTGCACAGAATCCCGAACGACGGGAGGATCATGTTTGGTGTAAAAAACACTACCATTATACAAAACATTCTGTTCTTCCTGAGCTTTCTTGAGATTACAAGGATTGTTGTTACCAAGAGCCATTTTGTGTTTCGTATGGTAAATCGGATTAGTTTGGTTTGAAATCATTTTCATTGTTTGACTTGACTGACCCGAATTAACCACTAATTCTTCTAGATGTGCAATCTTGTGTTCTGACTCTACGATTTCTTCCAAAAGTTTATCTTCTTTCTTTGCAAAGTCCTTTTTCAACTCATCCCTTTCTTTTTCAAGATTGGTATAAGCTGTTTTTTGTTTTGAAAGTTGGTTTGTTAATTCAGAAATTTCTTGTTTTAAAGAGTTAATGGTTTTTGTTGAACTTATTTCAAGATTAGCAAACTTGTTTTTCCATTCCCTATCTTTAACAAGTAACTTCTTATAACCAATTTCAAATTCTGACTCGCGTTCTTTGTGAATTTGAAAACTTTTTGCATTTTCCTTGTATCTCTCAAGCCCAGTGGTCAATTTCTCATTCGCGGCCTTAACATCGCGATTGACCTTTTTCACTTTGTCGATTTCAATACCACAATTATTTAATAATGATTCAAATAAAGCACGTGTTTCCTCATCATTCTCAGCATGCTGTGAAACGAAGCCTCCATTATGATTCACATCTGGAGTTGCTGAAGAAGTATTGCTACTACTTGGCGTGTCCAGGTATGTATCATAAGTGGGTGCTAGCTTCTCAGAATGTTGTTTCTCATGAGGAGACATATCAAATATATCATTATTGTGACATGTGTTGAAGTTTGATACCTCAGATGGTGCATTGGTGTCATAAACAGGAAGTGTGTCAGAATCCGTGTCATACTTAGCTTCCTGAAGATTCGCCATGAATATGCAGTTCGCATCAATATCCTCTCTATCTTCCATGTCATCCATAAGAGCCATAAAATCATTCTCCTCTGCATTCAACTGAAACCCTGCCTTTGCCTTTTGTGCCAACATCACTGCTTTCTGCAAGTACTCTAGATCTTTCTTGTTCGGCTTAGTAGGACAGTTCCTTGCCATATGACCTACACCCTGGCAGTTGAAACACTTTACCGGATTACCTTGATTCACATTTCCATTAATCCCAACAACTGGAGCTGCAATATTCCTATTCTGATTACCCATTGCCTGATTACCAACATTCTGACCCCTCTGATTTCCAACAAACTGACCCAACTGATTCCCTGCATTCTGACCATACTGATTTCCTGCATACTGACCTGCATTCTGCATATTCTGATTACCCATGTTAAATCCAGTAGCATATCCTTGCTGATTCCCATAAACTCCAACCATTTGGCCTCCGTTGCCCATATTGAAACTCGGCTGAGCGATCTGCCTGTTGCGAGTGTTCGATGAGATCCTTTGGTTGTTGTTTGTTGGTGTAGAATAGCATCCTTGGAATGCCTTTGACAGAAAAGCAAACGCTTGTGTCAATGCTGCAGTAGTTTCATCATTTTCAGTGAATTCTGGTTCTTGGAATTGTGGGTATTGTTGTTGTGGAATAAGATGTTGTTGTTGCTGTGGGTAGAACTGTTGTTGGTAGACCGGTGTTGGTTGTTGAATGTAGGATGGTTGCATGTAGTTGTGAGTGGAAGATGATGATGGTTGTTGTTGTGTGTTCACTGGTATAGGTGTTGGTGCATCGGCCATTAATGCTAGAGGATCATGCTTTTTAGCTAGTAATTCAGCTCTTACTTCATTAGCTTCATCTTGATTTTGCTTCAAGAAATCGTACGCCTGATCATAAGTCACTTCATGCAAATTCTTTGTCTGATAAACAATAGTGACATATCTTCCCCATTCTGGTTGTAACTCATTCAGAAAAATGGTGTTGTTAGCAATATTTGTCTGACTGAGGTTATGTCTTGATAAATCATTCATGATCTTACAGAGTCTGTGGTAGTACATCTCTATGGATTCACCAGGAATTGAAGTAAACTTGCGAAGTTCCTTAAGCAATTGTGTTTCCATTTCCTGTTTCCCGATGTCTGTCCCATACATTAACCTTTTGACTCTTTCCCAGACTGCATGAGCACTTACTTCATTGTCAACAGTAGCATAGATGGTTTCAGGTAAACCAACAACGACGAAATGAAATGCCTGATCATCAGCTTCAATCTGTTTTCTGTCTTCCACAGTGTATTCAGTCTCATTCTGTTCTCTGTAGTATGGTTGTATTAGGGGGTTGCCATTTGGATCACCAGGGTCTAGTACTTGTGATGGTTTGAAGGGTCCATCCACAATGGATTTGATGAGAAGATTTCCATTTGTTTTGCTCTTAAGATAGCGCATCATACGACTAGCCCACTGTGAGTATCCACCCTTTGACAGCATGGGAGGTCGGTTTTCGGCACCGGCTGCATGAATGTCTTGCTGAGTTGCCATTGATGATTTGTAGATGGATAAAGTTGATTCTTGGATCGTTCCAACGAAATAGGAGTTGTGTTTAGAGCGAGTTGATGCAAGTTTTTATGGTGAAAATTTTGACTTAAAACCTTAAAACCTTAAAACCTCAATAACTTCTTCTCAGAGCGTTTTTAGGCCTCGAAACTTCGCCTAAGTCAATAAATCATTTAGCGTGTTGTTCTCCTCTGTCTTACGGTCGTTTTGACAGCTGATTCGTCGAAAACAGAGTTACGGTTCAAAAGTTATGGACGTTTGAAGTTTGATCGTCAAAAACCTCACTTTTGTCAAAATTCTCGAAACTCTGCTGTGTTCTAGAAACTTTGGATTTGCGAAACTTCTGATTTCGAAACTGAGGATTGCGAAACTTGAAGTTCTCGAAACTGAGGATTGCGAAACTTGGACAGTTTGCGAAACTTAGGTGATTTCGAAAAAAATTTGAATTTTCAAAAATTTCCAGTGTTCTCAAAAATCTTGATTTTTTCGAAAAGTTAGCAGTGTTCTCGAAAATTTTGATATTTTCAAAAATTTTGCAAATTCTGACTCTTAAATTGTTCACTCTTTAAATTGACCCTTTCTTATGGCGGCCCTGCTCATCTTTAAATTGTTCATCCCGTTTATGCTTGTCATGTAAGTGTATCTAAAACAAAGCTTCATTCTCTTGCAATCTTAATATTATGAGAACTTTTTACAATTAGTAAATGATAGTTTTATATCAGTTATATCATTAGAGCTTGAATGTGGTACCTTAGTAGCAAACCGATATTCGGATAGAATATGATTCGTATAGATGTCATTTTACTAAAACTTTCATGCTTTAGTAGTGGATGGAACTTAATCAACCTATTTTACAATCTGGATGATTCACTGTTTCATTTAACTTTGAGTGCAGATGTGCATTTAGTGCAATAACCAAATTAGCCAGAGTTCCACGTTTAGGATGCTACTTTCTTGTCATACTATGCTCAGATGTCACTGGAAGTCCCGTTTTGACCCATTACAAGCCGATTATGCTTTTCCTTTAATTTTTGACTACTTTATACCTGGTACAGGAACCTCTGTCATCAATTAATTTAAACATCCAAATGCATTGGTCAGATGGTTCAAATTTAGAAGAGTCGTCAGGTAGCCCTCCAAAGGATGATGGTGCAGGCTGTGAAGTTGGTTCGGATTCACGAAAGTCGTCATCTACACATAAGTTTGTGAAGTTGGTGAAGGATTCTCATAAGGGGTTGTTGCTAATTGTATAGTTTCGGACTGTTTGGGCATTCTTGAGAGGATAGTGATCGAGATTCCTTCCAACCCGATTAAAAAGCATAAGAGAACACAGTTACGAGGTGTATTTTGTGACCTATTTTGTGATGTAAAGATCAAATGTATAAAAAAGATATACTCGTATATGGTATTTTAAGTCATCAACATCTTAATGATGTATTATGTGACGTAAAGATATCAGATTTTAGAGATATGTGTAATAAAAATATTTATATCGTATTTTGTGAAGTAATAATGTATTGCATGTAAATAATAAGAAAGGTAATCAATTATAATACTAAATAATGTGGTAACACTAGAACAGACATATAAAGTGAAACCGAGTAAAAAAAAAGTAGAAAATAATAGACAACTGAAAATATTAATGAACATGGAAAATATTATGGAAAACGGAAAAAAGATCGAAAAGTTACAAAGAAGCCCCTGGACAAAAAGAAGGGAAGGGGAAAACACACCCTATAAAATAAAAAAAGTTACAATGAGGCCCCTGTAGTTAGGGAAAAAAGGAGGGGAGATGGGAGGGGGTGATTTGTACACTTTTCTAGCAAAATAAACTTTTTTCATGAACCAACCTATATATATATATATATATATATATATATATATATATATATATATATATATATATATATATATATATATATATATATATAATCGATCTTTTACGGTTATTGTTTATGTTAAATATTGTATTATTTTTGTATTTTTTATTGTTTAGTATGGGACATTTACGGGTTTTATTTTATTTTTGCGGTATTTGCCAATATTAATTAATATTTAAGGATGATCATGACTTGTAATTTACATTTTGATTTAGTCATATACGGATATCAGTGATCTTTTATAGTTATAACTTATGTATTAGTAAAGAGACACGCATGACTTATAAAGTTCCTTGTGTTTCCTTAAATCAAATATTGATAAGCAAGATTAAAATCACACCATGTATTTATTTTTTACATTATACACAAATCATGGTTAGACTAAATCATGCCATATTCTAAAGTTACTTGGTTTCGTATAGATCTTCTTTCCGACTCTTTTTCTTACCCGTTACTTTATTTCCAAGAAATGCTTCAAGTTAACACAAACTTGTTCCATAATCTCCCGTGCCCTTTGTTTCAACACTTTTGCGAAAGAACCCTTTGTTTCCACTATCTGTTGCCCAAGTTTTTTATTCAAGCTTTTGGATTGTCATCTTAACTTTTTCTCAATCTCCAACTCATTAGCAACGGATTCAATGGATGACTCAATTGCATGTCTTTCTTTACTTTTCCACAATGCCTTGCATAATGAGCTAGAAAGGGCCCGCCTTCAGCTTATTTTCCTCAATTGCCTGTCGAGATCGTAAAATATTTTACGTTAAATAATGTAGTAGTAATATATCCATTACAATGTTGTTGTTTTCATGTTCGATTGTTGTAATATATATCAATATTTATGAATCATATTCATAAAAACACATGAATTATATAATGAATGTTTATAACATTGTATACTTAATTCATAATAAATAAATTACCCGCATCCGCTTGGCAGTGTAGACTTTCTAGTGGCAAAATCTCATTTAACTTCCTAAACAACAAACAGTTTCAATCAATCGCAAAAACGGGTTAAGCATCAATAACAGAAGTCAAGAACAAATAACTAATATATGCTTAGGATCAATTACAGGGGCATAAACACTCACTGCACAATGTAATCAAGTTCAACACAAAATAATATTTAATTGCGAATATATAAACACAAACAGTCATAAACACAGGTCAAAGGAGTTACTGGTGGGTTGTTGGTGAAGAGGAAAGGGTGGTTTATCAGGGATGCGAACAATTTCCCAGGAATGCATGTCTTCTAACTAAGAGAAATTGAATTACAAATCATATAAAGTTAGTGTCCATTTGATTTAAGAGGTTTAATGCACACCCACACACACGTGCATAGAGAGAAAAACCATATGTCAGATACTGTTATGACACAAAATATATACATAGCTACCTTGTTCATCATGTTCCATTGATCCACTTAAGGCAAACAGACCTTTTCATGACCTGTGTCATGGTACTTGAGCTACTAAAGAATAGATGAATAGTCACGAAATATATTAACATAAGTCAATAAAGAAAATTCAAAAGTGATGACTATTTACTCAAGGAGGAGGCAATATCCTAGCTTCAACAGAGGCTAGCCTCGGACTAATTTTTATCCCATACTCCTTTGCATACGGGTCATTATCGTAATTGTTGGATTGCACTGTCTGCAGAAGCATCAGACATGTAAAATGAATATTAGCAAACTAAGTACAAACTTTCAAGAGACGTATAAAGAACATCTGTCCATATTATCAAATTCCTAGCCTTTTAACCAAACCAGATACGAAGATGGGTGGAACACTTAACCGCGCTGGACTGAATAACAAACAACAAATAAATCCATTTTGTAAGAGTTGTGGTTACTTATATTTGCAAGTGCAACATTATTAACATAATTATCCAAGTCTTGAAAAAGTACAACCCTATTTGAGCCATTCGTAATAGAGCACAACGTAAATTAGCCTAATCATAAGTAGACTGGCGTGGAAGGCCTAAAAAGCCCGCTAAAAACACCCATGTGAGCTGTTCGCAACATTCAAACCATAAAATATGTGCAAGAAGAACATCCAAACCACAGATTTTTCGAAAAAGATGTATACTGAAATAGATGAGATTTTCCCACCTTTAGGATGTCCTTCTCTTTCTCCTGTGGACGTTGACAGGTGAATTTAAGTAAGGCTCTAATTTGTCTTTCACTCAGCCTCAGGTTTAAGTAAATGGGTCAAGAATGCCCTATACAACAATTGCCCAGTTACTTTTTAAAGTCAAATATTAAAGGACATGGTTTTTACCTTCTCAAAGCTATCTAAGGTTGTTGTTAGTGATACTGCATTTCTGTTATCAACGACTATGCAACATGGCAATACTTAAGGAACCTTCAACTTTCTTGTCACACCATCTATTTATTCCTACATTAGTCTATCCAAAGCAAAAAAAAAAAAAAAAAAAAAAAAAAAAAAAAAAACAGCTTGTGAAGCCTCATAAGCTAACACACTCTATCAATCTATTTTAATGAAAAAATATACGACATTAAATACATGAATAGACACCAATGCTTATACATTTACTATGCATATTGAAGTTTGTAAGTCATAGAAAATGCAATGTCTAATAAAGCTTGTAGATATCTTTCACTTACATGATCCTGCATCAACTTCCCAATCTCAGCCTTGTTGCGACAAACGGACAGTACAATGCACGTCATAATTTATCGCCAGAGCGTGCTTCCAAAAGAAACTGAGTGAACATAAGTTTTTGTAAAATATGATGCTTCTGTTATGTTTTTGTATACCATTGTCTTTGCTTTCAGCTTGCTCCTTGATACACTGTTCCTTCTGTACATGTAACTGTTCAGTGGCTATGCAGGTATCCGAAAAACTATTACAGATGACCTTTAATTGTTTTCTTTTAGTAGTCTCAAATAAACATTAATACACTATAACTGATAAAAGCAATTTATCCAGAAAATAGAAACTCACGCGGCTGGAAACTTTGTTGCCAACATCAACAAAAACCTCCTCAGAAAATATCAGACCAGAAGCATAAGAAAATTTTTAAACCTTCATGAAGCTGAATTGAAGTTTCTCCGGACAAAATTCCTTTCATTTGGTCAACCTCTCAGCATAGGTCACTTCAGTTGGGTCAGATTTACACACAACAGCCATAGGTGCTTCGGTTTCTTCAGTTGGGTGTCCTCTGACACGGATGCGTTTCCATTTTGAGCAGCATCTGTCTCAGTGGCTTCTGGCTGTTCAGCTTTCAACTTTGGGCTTGATAACCGATCTCTTACACTCAATAGAAAAGCTTAAAAACCCGACTTCTTATCAAATGCTAAAATTACCTGGTGTCCTTCCTGTTCGGTCTACGGATGGTCCAGGGTTCTTTCTCAGTCGTCTGTTGGTAAAAGAGGTCGATTATATAGAAAAATATATAATAAATAATAGTTCAAATTAATAACTAAGAGATACACTTGAGTAGATCATGTACCTGCAGGATGCGAATCCAATAACAGCAATAATAATAGAAATAACTCGTCTTTTCGCCAAATGTACGTTTAAAAATACAAAACTTCCTGCCGGTACTGAACTGTGCTACCATCATCTTCCAAAAGCACAGGTCGGCCACAAATTAAGATTTGTTGTTTTGTCCGTTGGTTTCTGATTACTCTCGCGTCTGGCCAAAAAAATTCAGAGCAACACCCATAAGCAAGAGAAAAACAATCCAATGACAAAAAAAAAAAAAAAAAAAAAAAAAAAAAAAAAAAAAAAAAATCAGCTTGAAATTTATATAAACAACACGTACGTCCAAATAGAAACTTCCTCCTGGTTTTGATCCAAAGAATAACTGTGTCCTCTAATATCAGCCTTATCCTTCAGACAACCAAGGGATATCTGTATAAACCTCCTACACAAAGCAGCAGCAATAGATGACGTCAAAGATGTTTTCCCGAATACTGCCAGGAGAACAAAGCATATTACCGGGCTCTTGGCATCTGGTTTGAACTGAAATCCAAGAATTTAGTTAGTTACTTTCCAATAAAATAGTAATATTAAATTGAGAATCGGTCAACCTTGCGACTGCTAAGCATTCAATAACCATAGTAAAGAAAAGAAAGCAACGAAATAAAAGGGCTGTACAATTTATGTTTATCATACCTCGTAGCTCATGTTGTCGACATCTAGCCTTAAATCTCTATATTGATCAGAGAAGTTCCTGGAATTACCATAGAAGGCTAGGGTGCCCGATCCACCATCATGATAGTCTATTTAAAATAGAATTCAAGTTCAAAGTTTATCAGAGAATAGGAATTCCTAATATAAATACGCTTTTAATAAACAGAAAAGAAGCTACAAAACATAAGATATATGCCTCATGTCCCATTATATCATTAGATTCTGTTGTATCATAAAAATGCTGGTATACGTCAACAGCTAACCTTGGCCTTCCACTTCTGTAACTACTGTGCCATCCTCCTGGAGATTCTGTTGTATCATAAAAATGCTACTTATAATGTGAAAATGGTCAAAGTGGAAAAGTGAAAACTGAACTTTCAGTCAATCCCCATAATGCCCTTGTTAATGAAAGTCTGACTTTTTTTTTTTCACGCTGTAACAATGGAATGGCTCAATCTATCTAAAGAAAGTATTGAATCAGTAATAAACCAATTCAAAAACAGCTAATCAGTTACAATTGTGCAATTAATTCAACGAATTTGATCCACACCCTCTGATTCAAAAACGCCATTCCTATTATCAAAGGATCATCATCAGGTCCCAGCAAGCCATCTTTAAGAAAACCTGTTTTTACTTTTGATTAACTAAGGGGGTTTACTTATAGGATGGATAAAAATCAAATACAATAAGATGATGATCATCCGATTCATGTGCACTGCATAATCGTTTTATGGCATGGAGAATTGGTAAGTAGCGATTCTATTATAATTGATTTGAATTATTAGGGTTTACAATTATTAGTCTGTTTTGAATCATTTATAAGATATTTTCATTGATCATGTTCAATTTAATTTTCTTCTACCAGATCCCTAGAAATTTAAGCCGCTTCGCCTGAATCATCATCAATGATCATCAGGTTTATTATTTATCAATAATTCATGAATTTATATATATAATTTTAGTTGTTATAGGATTAATGCTAGAATCGATATATGTATAATGTTTAGTACTTTTTTATTATGAAAAATATGCATTTGATTCAAACTACTTTTTTCATTCTTTGTTTGATTCCAATAATTTGTACGCATTTGTAGTGTATATATTTTGGTTTTTGGCCCCAGCGTTTGAGAAAAATTGTGAATCAACATAGAATAGTATTAATGTTTTTGCATGTATGTTACTTGATCGAATGAGTGATAAATTGTAGAACCTAATTAGTTTGATATCGCGGATGAGATTATATTATTAGGAAAATAAGAATGGAACTGAGATCAATTGATGACACATATTCTTGCGTGAAGAATTTTAAAGTAGTTTAATACACGTGATAATTTAGTTTAGATCATTGAATTGGATAGATGGATGCACAAAACTTTCGTATTTTGTATAATTTGGTTTTGTGATCTTACTTTGTATATAGCCTTTTATGGTTTTTGTTTGATTGATCACGTATATAAAAAAATGTATGCCTCTTTTCCTTCAAAACCCTGGAATCAATCTAATCGCAGACGTCATACGGTCGCTTCAATATCTCAGCTAAGAAATTGCGGCCTATCCAGGTACTAGATAGTTTTGTTAATACCTATGAATACATTTACTTTTTTTTTTCTTTTAATAGGTAACTAAAAAGGTTTGATAAACCCCTTAAGCTTTAGAAAAATTTGATTCAAAAGTTACTGGTATTCATTACTTAAATCTCTAGGTTCTAGCCATTTTGCATTACATTACTTTATACTCATAAGGTGTATATATGAGATTGCAGATTGGAAAAACAAAAAGTTTTTCTTCGAGCTGGTCACATGGCTGTGTTAGAAGTACAGAGTGTGGAAAGGATTAACAATGCATTCGTTTTTATTCAGAGAGTGACAAGAAGTTATATCATTAGGAAGCGTTTTCTCGCTATGGCGAATCTTGGCCTCGCCTTGCAAACTTCATGCAGAGGTTTGTCTTTCCAGTAAAGTGTCACATGAGAGACCTTTTTTTTATTGGCATATTTCTAAATCATACTTAATAGAGATGGAACTTTTATCCATATATCTAAAAAAATGGGTTGATCGGGGCTAATATTATTCATAGGTTATATGGGTAAGTTGAAAAACTTGGTTAGGTCGAAAGCGACATGCTTACAATCTCTTAATGTCTATATTCGATGTATGTCAATGTATGTCATGTCCTTATTCCTCATACACAATTTGTTAGCTTTTTTTACTCGGAAAGCTTGCTTCTAAGATGTATGAAGATATGAGAAAGAGAAGCCTCTCAACTAAAATCTAGACTAACTTTTGGCGGTACACATTGAGGTCGTCCTACAACAGACTGCAGCATGCAGTTGTCCTCATCTAGGCTGGTCTGAGATTGGCAGCTACTAAATTAGAAGTCAGTACCTGGTATTCATTCACTTATAAATATATTGTTAGTTTGTTCTAATACGAGTCAGTTCTTATATGTAGGCCAAATGGCGCGGTCATAGAGAACATAAACGCTATAAGAAACTCACAATGGCAACGGTTACCACACAAAGTGGATGGAGGGCGAGAGTTGCTAGAAGAGAGCTTCGGAGATTAAAGATGGCCAGTTTTCTTTTTTTCATATTCATTACAAACTTACAGTGATAGGTCTTGCGTTGAGATTGTAGTGTTCTTGAGTAGTGACCAGAATTAGTCTTACTTTCTTTAGGTGGACAAAGTTGACACTTCATTACTACCCTCTTTTTCTCCCTATCTCACCACCACCCCAAATGTTACCTTGTTGTTCATTACTACCCTCTTTGTCAACGAACATGTATCTCTTTATCCTTACCTTTCTTGACATGTCTAATAGATTATGTTCTCAATATAACAGGTCTGAATTCTTAGTTTTCAATTTGAACGTTACATGAAACACTTACCATAATATCGCATATCGTTAATTATCTGCCGCTAGGAATTTCCGTTGCTATGCACGGGTACTCGTCTAGTATATATATATATATATATATATATAATATATATATATATATATATATATATATATATAGTGAAGCGTTCAAATGAGAAGCCTAAATTTTGTGAGAACGCGAGAAGCAATCCTAGCCAATCATTTTATCCTCCTTCAATTTTAATCTAATAGCTAATATTAGTTAATCAACTTTTTGAAAATTTCTTAAAAAATTTTGAAAAATTTTTAAAAAATTTTCGTAAA